>ML681981.1:4561165-4583665 GCA_007922195.1 Podocnemis expansa | reverse complement strand
CACACTTATCTTGCAATATGTAAAATATGCACTGAGATCACTGGGCCTGATATACAGAGCTCTTAAACATAGCTGATTTGTTGACACTGCATGATGACAAGCTATAGACTCAGAACTGGGGATGAACACAGTAATAAGCTCCACCTGTGGTTTTACTTTCAAAAGTTATACTTTCCTCCAGGTGATCACAGGTAGGGTATTTGTCTGAATTCCAGTGGTGCGTGCCAGAATTGATGACAGTATGTTTAATACATCTTTCGCAGTGATAGGCAAAGATTACGAGCTTGTCAAGATTTCAGTGATGGTTTAGGGATTGCTTTCTGAAGTCATTCTGAATTAACAAATAAGACTTAGCTTTCTCTTACAGCTCTTCAATGGTTGTAGGGAGGGGTCTGCATGAAAATCAGCCATAAAGGGAACTCAGTTTGGATTATTAATGTTGGCTTTTATTTAACAGATGATTTCTTAGAACCAAATAACTGCCTTATACATTCCAGGAAGTGAATATTCTCAACTACTAAGATGACCATTAAATTATTTCTTCCTTTAATTTATCTTCCTGGCTAAATAGGCTGTAAGAAGAAACCTTAAATCCTTGTTGGTTAAACCTGCTGGATAATACATTTATAATGTTTATGATCTTGCATCTTCTAGAATCTATGATAGCTTTCCTCCCAGCAGTTTTCCATTCTTCATTTTAAAGTAAATGTGTATTACAGAATTTAATAGAATGTTATGCAGGTTTTTTAATCACCCCAAATACATCAATTTAAAATTATCTCCCTAATTTAGAATTCAGATGGATGGATAAAAAATCCAAAGCATCCATTAGCATTTTTTAAAATTCTATAGGTAACCAGAACAATTTATTTAGAAGTGTATTACATTTCTATAGTATACTATAGGTCTAATTCCTGTTAAACTGTGTAGGACTTTCTTTTTAAAAGGGTACCACATATTGTAGTTGCATCTGTTAAACAACAGAAAAAAAAACAGCACACATTATTTGGCATAGTACATTTCTGATCAGTAGAACTGGTAAATGGCAAATTCAAATCACAGTAGTTCTAGGTGGATACATTAGAAGCATGTTCCCTACAGTATATTCATCAATTATTATAATTTATTTTATATGCTGCTCTGTTAACCCCATGATTGCTGTTTGGGTTTAATACACTATATGTCCAAGTTTTTAATCAGCCTGATTTCTTTCTCTAAGCCTGTGTACATACTTTACTGCAGTAAGAGAACAAAGTTTTTGAAAGTCAATTTATGTAGTCATAAATCAACAATAGCAATTTGCAAATTCACAGATTTTATTCCTAGAAACTGAATATATGCATTAAAAGTATTTTATTAGGTTCTTAGTAGATATGCTAAATGCAAATCACTTTAAAGATTGCATTCTAAAGTAACCTTAGTTTCAGGACAATTACTCAACTTTTAAAACACACAACAACATTGAAGTAATGCAAATAGGCTGAAATTTTTCCCATCTTAAAGAACAGCTAATTGTTCATGGACAATGTAAAGCAGCTTTTTAAAATAACAATACAACTTTGCATTCACTAGGCCTTTTTTCCTGACCTCTTGTTTTATTACCCAGGGCTGACTCATGGGGTTGTGGCATCCTGAGCCTGGAGCACACTTGCAGAGGCAAGGCCTGGTAGGCAGTGAAGTGACATGGCAGTGAGGCCGGGCATGCACCCCGAAGCACTGATTCTGCGTGTGGAGTGTGCTTGCAGGGGCAGAAGAGGTGGGGCTAGCCAGCAGTCATATGGCAGTGAGGCCAAGCCAGCACCCCTAAGCCTCAGTGCCTCGAGCCAGCACCACACTGGCTCACTCTATAAGCCATTACCACCATATATATTTTCATGAAAAAACCCACCATTTTTTCTTAAGGGCCCATCCTGTAGTATCCAGGGTATTTAAATGCTGCTCCAGGTACTCAAAAATCAGTTTTATCAAAGAGATGACTTAACTAGTAGGTCCAGCATAAGGCATTAAAGCAGACTGTGCACACTGGAAAAAAAAAGTGCAGCTTGAGCCAGCACTCCCACCCCCACCCCTAACATCAGAGAGAAAATGAAAGAGAAACAGACTAGGTTGGATTAAGACGAAGACAGGCACATACAGGGTGGAGAAAGTGGAAGAGAGACACAGAGTGATATACTGAGAGTTTATAGGAAGGAAGGAAGATTATTAGGATTATGGTAGGTGGAAAAAGCAGAAAAGGCTGGGTTCCCCAGTCTCAGGGCAGAGATCTAATGGCGAAAGCATCAAGGAAAAACTGCTGTACAGCACCTCCCCATGTAAAGGCTGTAGACACTACCTCACCCCAATTATGGACAGATACCATCTTGGTCAATGCACTAGGGATTTAAGCTGGGCTCTTCAGAACCAGAAGCCTGATTTTCTGCAGCTTGAACTGAAAAGCCAGGCTCTGTAGCTGCAGGCTGTAACAGACTTGCATCCTTTTTGGTTCATCCACAGAAAACACACTAACACATACTGACCAGACAGATTCCAGACAGATCAGAGGAAAAAGGTGACAGGTGAGAGAACAGAGTCACAGGAGGAGACATCTTCCTGTGTTAGAAGAGATTTGGGGGACTTCCCTTGCCCTGAATAAGGCACTGTTCATACAGAGGTGCAATCTCAGCCCCTGAAGTATCTGTGCATGCCAGGTAGGAAAGAGTGGAGTGATATCCAGATCAGTCTTACCTTTCATTTAAAATAAGATCAGCAGTTTTATTTCACCATCATTGTAAAGAAAACCTTGGAAATGTTGCCTAAATGTTATAGTCCAATGATATCTGCTTTACTCTGCAGACAGCATGAGATGAAGGAAGAAGAGATATAAGAAGAGATGTAAGGTGGATAGAAAACTGGCTAGAACAACGGTTTCAGCGTGTAGGAATCAATGGCTCCATGTCAAGTTGGCAGGCAGTAACGAGTGGTGTGCCCCAGGGGTCGGTCCTGGGGCCAGTTCTGTTCAATGTTTTCATTAATGATCTGGATGATGGGATAGATTGCACACTTAGTAAGTTTGCAGATGATACCAAACTGGGGGGAACGGTAGACACCCTAGAGGGCAGAGACAGGATTCAGGGAGACCTAGACAAACTGGAGCAGTGGGCCAAGAGGAATCTCATGAGGTTCAACAAGGATAAGTGTAAAATCCTGCACTTGGGACGAAAAAACCCCACGTACTGCTACAGGCTGGGGAGTGATCAGCTAAATAGCAGCACTGGAGAAAAGGACCTGGGAGTCATGGTGGATGGGAAGCTGGATATGAGTCAGCAGTGTGCTCTTGCTGCCAAAAAGGCCAATGGCATACTGGGCTGCATCAGAAGAAGTGTTACCAGCAGATCAAGGGATGTGATCATTCCCCTCTATTCTGCACTAGTGAGGCCACATCTGGAATACTGTGTCCAGTTTTGGACTCCCCACTACAAAAAGGACATGGACAAATTAGAGAGAGTCCAGAGGAGGGCAACCAAAATGATCAAAGGGCTGGAGCACAAGCCCTATGAAGAAAGGCTGAAGGAACTAGGCTTATTTAGCCTGCAGAAGAGAAGACTGAGGGGGGATTTGATAGCAACCTTCAACTACTTGAAGGGTTGCTCCAAGGAGGAGGGAGCTCGACTGTTCTCGGTAGTAACAGAGGGCAGAACAAGAAGCAATGGCTTCAAGTTACAGCTGGGGCGGTCCAGGCTGGATATTAGGAAAAACTTCCTTACTAGGCGAGTGGTGAAGCATTGGAATAAGTTGCCTAGGGAGGTGGTGGAATCTCCATCTCTGGAGGTGTTCAAGTCCCAGCTGGACAAAACCCTGACTGGGATGATCTAATGGGAGTGGTCCTGCTTTTTTTGGCAGGGGGTTGGACTAGATGACCTTGTGGGGTCCCTTCCAACCCTATGATTCTATGATTCTATGATATGAACCAATAGGTTCAGCTTGCTAACACGTTATTTTTTTAAAGTTAATATTCTTACCTATTGCACTGTTCAACACATGGAAAAAAAAAAGATCTGAAGCAACATGTCATAAACACTGAAACCAGTGTTTGTGACTGAAAATGCACCCATGTTCTGTGGAGGTGTAAACATTCAAGTGAGGAGACTTTGTATAGAGTTATAAATAATAGGGCAGGATCAGAAAAGAATGGAACATGTGTTGTGATTGGCACCATCTACAGGAGGGCTGAAGGACTGATCAAATCACAATGATAAATAGCCAGTATTGATTTTTCATGATCAAATCATGACAAACCAACTTAATTTCCTTTGACAAGTTATTTGCCTACTAGATAGGGGGAAGCAATAGACATATTTTATACCTTCATTGTAGTGAACCTGGGTCAAAAGTTTCATATGACATTCTCATACGCAATTTAGGGAAGGGTGTTCTGGGTGAAATTACTATACAATGTGGTGGATGCACAACTCACTGAAAGACCATACTCAGAGAGCAGTTCTGAATGACTCACTGTCAAAAAGGGAAGGTATATCTAATGAGGTCCTGAAGGTATCAATCCTGTCTCTGGTGCTAGTCAGTATTCATTAATAACTTGCATAAGGGAGTGGAAATGATATCTGTAAATGTGTGAATGACCAATCTGGAAGGAATTGGAAGCACTCTTTAGAATTCTAAAGACTCTTGACAAACTGGAGAATTGGTATGAAAATAACAAGCTGAAATTCAATAAAGATGAGTGCAAAATACTACACTTGGGAAAGGAAAAGTTGAACACACTACAAAATGGAGAATGATTGGCTAGGTGGTAGTACTGCTGAAAAGGCTCTGGGGGCTACAATGCATCACAATTTTAATGAATCAATGAGGTGAAGTTTCAGAAAAGGCCAATATCATTCTGTCAATTTCAAAAGGGATAGCCGTGTTAGTCTAGTCCAGTAAAAAAAAACAACAAGGAGTTGTGTGGCACTTTAAGACTAACAGATTTATTTTTTGAATGAGCTTTCATGGGAGAAGATCCCACTTCCTCAGATGCTTCAGTATTGTATGTAAAACACAGGACCACTCTTCTCGGAGTGTAGTACTATCCCCAATTCTGGGTGCCACATTTTAGAAAAGATGCAAACAAATTTGAGAGAGTCCCCAGGAGGGTAATAAAAATAATAAAAGTTTCAAAAAATTTACCTATGAAGAAAGATTAAAAAACCAATATATTTAGACTTGAGAAAAGGAGACTGAGTGGGATCTGTTATGCCAGGGCCGTAACTAGGGCAGGCCCCAGGCACTATATGGAGTGGCTCCATTTCCCAGCTCAACTGACGGCGCCTTCCATGCTGCTTGCTTTGGGCACACCTTGTGTGCCAAAATACCTAGTTCCAGCACTGCTAACTTCCTTCAAATTTGTTAAGGGGCTCTTACGAAGGCAACTATGATCAATTGTCCTCTATATCCATTGTAGGCCAGTCTAGAAGTAATGGACTTAATCTGTAGAATAGAGATGTAGCTTAAATATTAGGAAAATCTTGTTCACTGTGAGTGTAGTTAATTTCTGGATTAGGCTTCCAGTGGGCTGTGGAAGCCTTGTCTCTGTAGGTTTTAAAGACCAGGCTGGACAAACACCTTCCAGAGATGGCCTGGACTCAGACTCTAAAGTTAGAAGCGACCACTGTGGTCATATTGTCTGAGCTCCTGCACAGTTCAGGCTAAAAAACCTTGTCCACCCACTCCTGTAATAAACCTCTAACCTATTGCCAAGCTATGAAAGTCCTCAAATCATGGTTTAACGACTTTAAGATACAAAGAATCCACTGCAAATGACTCATGCCCCATGGTATAGAGGAAGGCAAAAAAACAAATTCCAACAGAGCTTTGCAATCTGCCCTGTGGGAAAATTCCTTCCTTACCCCCAAAATATGGTGATCATTTAAACCCTGGGCATGTGGGCAAGATTCACCAGTCAGACACCCAATAAATAATTCTCTGTAATAACTCAGAATCTACCCCATCTAATGTCCTATCTCAGGCCATTCCGTCTCCATCACCAGTAGTCAAATCAGTCAGTTGCCCAACAAGGCTGTTCCATCATACCATCCCCTCCGTAAATTTATCTCGGTTTACTTGGTCCTGATGAGCACAGTGGGTGAAGTTGATGATTACTCAAGATCCCTTCCATCCCTAAATTTCTATGATTCTAACACATGATGAGGTTGTGTGGGATGGAGGGAAACAAATGATTTCATTTTCCTAGAATCAAAAGTAATGAGATTAAATAATTCACTCTTAATAAAGAAATGCTTCCTAACAATTGTATATTAACTTTTGAGAATGACATCCCAAGGGAAATACTAGAAGCCACTTGAGACATTCACTGGACAAGACAATTAAAAAAAAAAAACATGCTGTAGAGAACAATTCTGTAAAAGTTAGGATAAGGACTACATAACCCAAAGCTTAGGATTTCCCTATTTCTATCATTTTGATTCTCCAACTATCCACCTTTCAGGGTATGCATTAGTTTTTACAGATGCAGAACTCCTGTTGGCCTTATGCTGTGGGAGCTATTGGACTCTGTATTTGACTATAGTTGTATATATTAGCTAGTATCCTTTCAAAAGTATTAGAGAGATTTAAGTGTGAAAGATTTACCTGTAAAAATACAACACAAATGTATTTATTCCAGATGGTTCTGCAGGAAGTTTGTACCAATTTTGCACAGCTAAATAGTCTTTAATTAAAAATAGATTATAGTGTATTTTGCAAATGGAACATTTTTTGTAAGGAAATATAATGGACTTGTTATGTTTCTGGTTTATCCTAAAAGTGTGCAAGTTTCTTGTACATTTAGCCTTTATTGTGTCTCATGAAATTTTAAAAATAGCTAATTTTAATTGTCAAGCATTTGACTGTTAAAAAACTTGACACACAAGTTTCAGTTTTCCAATATGCATTTTTAATGAAGACTTTTGCAGCCTACTTTGTTAGCTCTAATCCAGGTTTATTTTTTTAAAAAAAAGTCAAATACACAATAATGCTTCAATATTTGCATGAAGAACCTACTTAATTGGAACACTTCAGAAAAAAATATACAGTTTAAATCCTTGTATGGACCTTACAACCGTAAGTAGAAATACTAATGAATTATTTATTATTTGTATTACAGTAGTGCCCTGATAGGTCCCAGTCAAGAATTGGGCTAGGCACAATGTAATCATAGGACCAACTAATGCCATAGAATAGCTGCTGTTCCCATACAAAGATCCATTATTTCATTGGTGAGCCACCCGTATAAATCCAGTGTCAATAAACATCATCGTAGAAATGTCTTTTGAAAAGGAATTTGGATAAGATGTAAAGAGGGATAGACCTTCACTGGCAAGGGGCAGTGTGAATGAGTGCAGTATCATTTATGGGAAGAGCAGACAAGCTGACTAAACTATAAATGGATGTTATTTCAATATTATAGTCAGGAGTGACCAAAATGAGACTTTCACTGTAAATGGAGGTTTTCATTCTGAACTGTCTATACCATGCCTTTAAAAAAAAAATCTGTTAGATATCAGGTTACAAAGTGTTCATTTGTAATTATTAAAGCATGAGGACCTATCCTCGATAGGGAAAAATGGACATTCATCACAGAAGTAGCTACTTTCATGTGTACTGTATGTGAACTCTGCAGAGTAAGAAGCCATGTTGTAAGTTGCTTACCAGTTGGTCAGAAAACAGGTGTAGGTGATAAAGTCATGCAACAATGACACAAACAATGGTCACACAAAACCAAGTGTAATTTACCCATTGAAAAGGTGGAATCAATGTTATAAACAGCAAAAGCAAATAAAAGAAGGATGCAAGAGGAGGCAAGAAAGCCTCCTTTATACTAGAGCCTCCTAGACGTTGCTTTCTCCTGCTATGCACCAGTACAGCTACCAGCTTTGGCAAGGATGATGAGGTTGAAAAGGGACATGCCATCCCTGATCTGAGTTCTGGCACTGATGTAAAATATAGTTATGGTATTAGAAATATTCTTTTTGGTTTCTTGCTGTGGTTTTTTTTTTGTTTTGTTTTGTTTATGCATATCAACGGTCCTGTTATGCACAGAGAGTTTGGAATTGTTAGTAGTAGACTAGGACTCATTAATGGTTTTTTTAGATTTGTTCTAACATGTGGAGATCTAATGAATTAACCCCTCTGTAGCAAAGGACCTGCTTACCCCTCTTGACAAAGCAAAGAAGTATATGCTTGTCATTCTTTCTTAGAAGAAAATGACAGCGGGAGATTTCCTGTGCTCTTTTTTCCTTATTAATAAAACTGAATAAAGTTTAACAATGGGGAAGAGGGCACTGTGTACAGAAAACTTTGGTCCTTTTCTGAAAGGAAAGATCTGTACATCAGTGCAACACAAGGGAACTGCAATTGATTCACTAACAAGTTAAATGGATTTTATGTACTTATTCGATGTGTTAAATACCCTGGCAACTCATGAAGACAGGGCTCCTTCTGGGATATAGCCCCATCCTAAAGAAACACACTTACACACATAAAAACATTTTATAGTGTTTTAAGTGGAAATGTGTGTTGCTGCAAGATAAGATTAGATTTGTTTTACCACAGGCATGAACACAGAATCTTTTGCCCTTCTTACCAGGCCCTTGTTCTCTGCCTTCCCTGCTTCATCTCTCAGCCGTCATTTTCTTTTTTGCCTCCATCATCCCCCCCTTTCCTCCTCCCTAGTCTGCTGTCATGAGCTCTACCATCCCGCTTTCTTACCGACTCCCTCTTTTCCTCATGTTCTGCACTTTCTTATATCTTTTCTTTTCCTTCTCTTCCTAGATGATGGCAATTTTTATCCCTACCCTCAGTCCAGTATATAATCATGCTCTCCTCCTATCCTATTACATGCTCTTCCACATTTAATAACTGTGCTCCCCTAACTCATTGCTCTGTCTTCCAATCAATCAGCAGTCTTGGCTCTCCCTTCGCTACCACTGAATGCTTCGGCCAAGCTGTTTCGCTACTTCAGAAGGCTGCCATTTGCCTTGCATAGATACACAGAGACATGACAGCAAGTTAAGACACCACTTTGCTCTACAGCATGGCTTCTGTGCACTTTCAGTCTATGTACTAGAGACATAACAAGATGAGGAGAATGTAGGCAGTGGTGGGGAATGAGCAGTCATACCCTTAACCTGTAACCAGGAAAGTAATCAGTTACTCATTTGGGCCAGTAGCCATAGATTATTACTGCCTGCAGTAAGGGGTGGGGGGCAATTTCTTTCCTGGCCTGAATCTATGTACATCTGTATGCACAACTTTTTTTTTTTTTTAATTCTTTGACAGCTCAGAAAATCCTAAAAGAAACCTGAAACAAAATTGGGAAGGTGGGGGGGAGATTTTCAGCAAATCTAAAATGTCAGAAAAAATTGTTTTGAGTCAAACAAAATGTTCCATTTTGGGTATTTTGAATAACAGCAAATAAAATGAAGATCTAAATTCAGAAAATCCATAGTGTAGTAGTGATGCCCCCTTTATGGAGCATAGCCCACTTAGAACATTTGTTTTTGGCATATCCAACATTGTTTTGCTTTTAAGTTTCAGGTAGAATAAGTGGTCACAAATCAATGAATTCACAAAATGTCTTAGTGAACCTGAATTTGTGTTTTTCAGGGGGAAAATAAGTTTATCTAATTTCATTCCAGCCTGGTCCTAAGGAAGTGCAACTTCACACTGCCTTTTCCTCAAAGAGAGATGGAGGGTAAGATCCTGGCCTCTTTAAAGTCAGTGGGAAAATGCCAAATTTTGCATTGGTGTTCAACAATAAAACAGTAAAAGCAAGATATTTGATTTGGTTTTTATGCATCCTTTATAACTGTTTTTGGGATGCTCCTTTTTTGGTTCTAGGAGCTAGGTAGTTTTTCCTGCCTTTCATTTGCACTGTTAGCAGGCTACCAAGCAGAAGCACTGCCTCTGAAAACAAGCTGTCCACATTGGGGCGCCACTTGGATTCTGTTGTGATGTGCAGTTTCCTGGCTCTTCTACACACAAAGATTGCTAATTTCTCTGTTCTAAAGACATAACCAGAATAACCAGCCTCAAATAGGTTTATACAAGGGATATTTGTGAGCCCCCTGAAAAGACTAGGAATTTCAAATATGGTTTCTGAGGGCTTTTTATAGGTACGTAAGGCATGAAGATACAGTTAATATGCAAAATTTGCACTGGTCTGTATAAACAACAGGTTTATTGTTGAGCCTTCATTCAATGCTATTAATACTGGTTTCCATCTTCCAGCTCATGCATCTTACCACATCGAGTGTTGCTTCATTACAACAACAAAAACAAAACAAAAAGAGGAACAAAGGATAGCAGAGAATGAAGGACAGCTCCTCTATTTCCCTGTTCTCCTCAGCATCACACCACCACCCCCACAGATGGAAGAAATAGTGGTCAAGGAAAAGATCAGTTTAAGATCTGTCACTTTTCATTGTCCTGTTCAAAGAATATTTTTGTTAATCTATTCAAGCTATGTATAGGCTTGTTATTGTCAAATATTTGTGTACATATAAGTTTTGTTTGTCTATTGACATTATATAATAGTTTAAAGAAACCAGGTTAAAAGAACCTGAGGCGTATATACACCAGGAATAAAAATGGCCCCATGACCAGCTTCCCAATAGTAAGTCAGGATGTCAAGATACTCAATATATTCACAATACTTGCCAATCATTACAATCATCATTGTGAAGGCAACCTTATACACTAACAAGTGTGTAAAAACGCTCAACTTGTAATCGGCCACTGGCATTGTTTGTGCTTGATTTTTATCCCTACCAATGCATTTTGTTTAAACCCTGGTCACGTGCCAGTACCCATCTGTGTAAATCTGCAATTTTTCTAGCTGAATTGCACATCCACATCCCCCAGCTCAACCATAGAAAGATCATGTAAATAATGGAACCTGACAGCATAAGTAATTTTTTTCCATGTATCAGACCCCATGGTTGACTGCTGAACTGTGATATCTGCTGTTTTTTAGGCCAGTCTTGGCTCTTCCCTCTGCCATCTGAAGATTTTAGACTAAGGAGAGAGAATCTTGTATCATATGGTTCCAATGCTTTTCACAGCACACAACTCAGTCAACACTTGTGTACATTCGATGACCCCTTTTCCCAATATAGGCTATATCTTTATGTAACCATTGAAGACTCTTAGTAACATCTGTGACTGAGAACAACCTGACCATCACAAACTTCCTCTCCTTTTTATACGTGATTCAGAATCCACAAAACCCTAAAAGAAAGAATTAAGAAAAACTAATGCAGTGAAGAATTTAAGTACTTCTGTTTCCCTCAAATGTTGAGAAAATTTCATTAAGTCTTCCAAATAAATACTAGAGAATAAAAATAGAGTCCAATTATGTTGAGGAGCAAGAGACTCTGTGCTTTTAGAAAAATTCACAGGTGTATAACACAATGGACTGTGTAATTGGTTCTTTTGAAGTTTCTAATCACTTTTTGTAAGATCAAGTGAAACTGACAAGCGAGGCTGTCGGAACACTGACTCTATACAATGGTGGCACATGGGACTCGAACCAGTTTGTGTGGTAACTGTTAATTGTTTGGGGGCTTCTATTAAAACACAAAACATATCTGAAGAGTTACTATTAAAAACATTCCCTCCGAATAAATTATGTGGTCAATATTTCAGATCTCGTACAAATCATTTGCCTGTGAAAATGTTATCAAAATATGAGCTATCCCCTTCAAATATATTTTAAACAATGTTAATGTATTTTCACATGTCATCATTTGACAGCTCCACCATACTCGCTAGTCAGCCACCAGGGAAATTTACATGCATTTGAATTCACCCTGCCAAGCACAGTCATCCCAGACTGACAGCCCATTTAACTAGGTGATAAGTTAATCTGTACAACATTTGATAGATTTCTGTCTTTTACCTAAGCCATAGTTTGTGAAAATGATTCAGCTACAGAATTTGCAAATCATTCGCATCTTAGTTTTCAGTCTCAGTGGGAGGGGTTATTTCTTAATGTATAATTCTGTAAACCCATCCAAAACAAGCATGTAAAGTTAATGCAACTACCCATCCCACCCTAAAAATATTTAAAACAGTATTTTATGCCCTTTTCATTTAACATTTACCTATTAAGATAAACTTGAGATTAATTATATAATTAGAGATTATTATGCCAAGAGAGCCACTTGTCTTGACCCACTACCTAATCATAAATGCTTCTCCTGTTAAAAAATACAGTATTTTCTTAAGTTCTCATGCAGCATTGCATGCTCATCAGTTTGTATTAGATCATGTGTCAGATTCACCATGTCACATGACCCAATGCAACATGAGTGGCCATCACATATCTCAGCCTTTAAAATTCAAACCGAAGATGCCAGGAGTGAAAATATCACACACTGATCCTGAATATGAACAGCCTCTTTTGTTCAGAGGTACCAAAATCACTACCAGTGGTCTGACACATTTTAAGCTATAGTAGACATTTGATCTACTGAGTCCAGCTGCTAGCATGCTGATTTTATTTTTTTAAAGACATAAATTGGTGGTGTTGGGCACATCATTGCAATAGCTGAGTTATTAATTCTAGAGTCAATCTAAAGAAGAGCCCCTGGTCTTCTGACAGGGTTGTATGCTTAACCACAACAAAATGGAAGGGGCATGTTGCAGGCTGGAAATGCCCAGAAGGAGGTTTATATTTACTCTCACTTTTACACAGTACATTACCAAAGAAGGGAGACTCAGCAGTCAGCAGGATATTATTTATTTATTCAAAACATCTTCCATTTCCTGAGATGCAGTATGTTATTTGCAGGGCGCACACTGTTGTTACATGAAGAAAACGTCAACAGGCAAATTAAATCAAGATAGCGCAGCCATAATGATATATCCTGATAATGATTATTTTAAATAGTTGCTAAAATGTAAATATTTTAAGGTTTTACTAAAGATTTAGCCAAAGACCACACTTCAAAGGAATAGCCAAGGCAATAAAAATACTATAGGCAGATATGCTAGGTGAATGATATTTTAGCTACAAAGACCCTTCACCAATCTCACTGAAGATGGAAAGCAACAAGGAAATATAGAAAGAGAAAAGATTAATTTGTGCTGTGCTGTTTATTTACATGCTATTTTAAACAAAAGTAACACATTTGTTGCATTTGAAGTGGATTCTTTTTCTTCAAGGCAAAGGCACAGTTTTAAAATATTAATTAAAGTATGTGTAAACCCTGAAAGCAGATGTCAAGAAACTAAATATCTTGAACCTAAAGACAGGCTAAAGTAGAAATACCCATGGGAAAATTCCAATGTGGGGAATGTAGGTCAGGCATTTGTACCTCAAATGAATACGACAGGCAAGTAGTCACCTTAAAACAAATGGGGTATTAGTTTGAGAACCATTAGAACTTAACTTTACTGACAGTACACAGTATACCAATATATAGAACAAACTATTAAGAAGTGAAATCTCAGAGTGCACCACAGCCTTCACCTGTTCTGTGACAGCCTCCCCAATACTGTCGCAATGCCCTTCCAAATAGTTGATGGATGCACAAGCATATCTTAAGAGAAATGCACTATGGATTTCGAACTGTCATCACACCAGTCCAAATGACATTTTCGTCTGCTCACGTAGCACACACCTGTGGCTTGTTGACAAAGCAGAAATTAAACATTTTGAGGCAACTGAATACACTGTGAATTTTTGCAGTAGATAAGGACAAAGGTATTTAGCACAAGTGATGCTGTAATTTTGATACTATTAGAAAAATTCACCATGTTCTGTGGTCCTCAAGGTCACACCTCTAATTGGGTGGTATGTAAAGCTCTCAGGGAAAGGTCTGGAGAGTTTTAAAGCCATTCATTAAAAGGTTTTGTAATTTGCCAGCACAATGAAACCTTTTAAGCCTTGAATTTCTTTTTTTGAACCCTACTTTTAGAAAGGGATGGGAGAAGAATGAAATCTAGATGGCCCACCTCCCTCCAACCCCCCAGTAAAGAGTGGGCAGAATGGTCAAATGAACAAAGATGGATTTGAGAAGCATCTGGAAGGTGGATGTGGCATCAACAGGCTTTTGAATCAGGATGGTCTTGAACTTAAGGCACTGGCTTGACACTCTACAGATTTTTGTGACCATAGACAAACTACTTGATCTCTAAATAGAATCCATCCTTTCTGCTACACTTCTGAGTGCATACTTGCCTTCTACAATGGGGCCTCAATCTCAGCTGTGCCTTGTAGGTGCTAGTGTACAAACAGTAATGAATAATTCTTGTAAATAGATAGATAGATAGATAGATAGATAGATAGATAGATAGATAGATAGATGTAGACATGATGTTGTGACGTCAAATTCAACAGAATTAATACGAAGACTGGAAGTTCTGTGGCCAGTAATGAGCTGGTAGCAGGAAGTAGCCTATAGGGTAGGGCACAGCAACAGGTGTCTAGAACAAAAAACCTGTGTCTGGAGCAGAGTTTGGGATTCTTTTAGTGGACACTAAACAGCAGGCCCAAGCAGAGTAGGGAGTGCTTCGTTAATTTTTGCATCGCTTTTCAGAGGTTAGAATTCACTAGTAAGTTTCATTAACATTTCTTTGTTCCAGGAAAAGTCTTGGTGCTGGATGTACCTCCCATGAACAGCACAGGACTAGCAGCATTGAACTTCTTCTCATTCTTTCATTTCATACAGTAGAGTCAGTGGAAGGCAAAAGTAGAAACCCACTAGACTGGCCCTTGTAGTTTGGGCTGTTTTCTTTTAATTCTTCAGTATATGAAAGAATAAGAAACTGAGATCACAACCCAAAAAGCCACAAATTATTTAGTCTTCATCTGAGAATGTATGGCTGCCAGCTATAGTTCTATAAAGACAATTACTCAAGTCTCTGTTTTATAAAAACAGGAGGACCAAATTTTCCACTCCTTCACCTCAGATGATAGATGTTTACAGTCAATTTTGGACTACCCAGTTTTTTGTGCACCCAAATATTCTAATTTGTACACATAGAACACCCAGGTCTATAACAAGTTTTCTCCATGCTAAAAATCAGTATTTGAAATCCGTTGCTGAACTGCTATTAAAATGTCTTCTCTTTGAAATAAATACATTTTATATGAAACATTCTGTTCTAACTATTGTTAAATGTTAACATTTTAATGTTGCCCACTGTGCTTGATTTGTGCATGCAAATATCCCTGGCACACAGGGCAAAAACTTGGACACATCATTATGGATGGAAAATGTAACTATCACTTTAGAAAGCTGAGCCTTAACTTTTCTTATTTCTCAAAATAAACAAAACAAAACCAACAACAAATGAAACCAAAAACCCATATCCTCACAATAGTTCAAAATATATATTCATTGGCTTTGAGCCTGCCAGAAACAACACACTGAAAAGCAACTGCAGTATGAGGCCGACATGTTTACATGCAAATCTCTGCTTTTAGGGTGTTCTTCAATCTTGAAGCTCAAACTTAGAGAGAAAAAGAGAAATCACGAAAGCCTCCATTTCCCCCAGAAAACAAAACTCTACAAATCAACTAGCTTTCTTCTAAAAGCCAAAGAATATGTGCAAGATGTTAATCATGGATACTAAGAAAGTGGCTTCTCCTGAACAGTTAACTATGCGCAAGCATTCCCTATCCCCTTTCCCATATGGTGCTTTAGTGGCTCCAACAGTGCAGGTAGCAGAAGGAGGCACTAAGAATGCAGCCTGACTTTAAAGCACATGAAACATGGGAGGGTCTGACTGTGACTTCTCTGTACTGTTTGCAAAATGTAAGTACCAGCAGCAGTGGCATCTGTAAATCCAGTTGGCCAAGTTTTAATTTTTAAAGTAGTTTTGAACATTTTTCCCCAGCACCACATGGTGATTTCTGTCCTTCTGAGAGCCAAAGGCAAACACAGACATGCTCAACATACATAGTCAAAGGGAGTGGTTTCCTAGCAACAATAATGATATGAAAGGAGCTGAAGTTTCCTTTCCAATCCCTTATGTGATGTTAGAGGAATCTGCAATATACAGGAACTAAGAAGTAGTTTCTAAGAAATCTGGTTACGCATTTACCTAAATAGGACGGTGAATCAGGTGTCAAATTGTGCTAGTTCTACAATTGTACAACACCTCTGTGCAGTATAAAATGCAGAAAGAAGTGAAGCAAACCCTGTAGTCTGCTATTCATCCTCTTTCTGAATAATGTACTCTGTCCCACTCACTCCCCCCCTAAGGGTCATACACTGTCCTTGATTCAAAATCTGAGGAGCTGAAGGCAACAAAATTCTCCCTAATGAGAGAAGAGATATCACCATTACCATTTCTCACAGCTTGTTCTCAATCTACCAACCTCAGTCTTATCTGGGTTAAACTGCAGGCAGTTCACTTTCATCCTGACAATGTATTTGGAATGCTCAACAACTGTACCAGCTGAGCGCTCCAAGAAAAATAAAACATGGAGTGAAGCAATATCTACATAGAAACCGCACAAGCGATGCCATCCCAATAGCTCCCTTTAAAGCATTACACACTGCCAACCTTCAGTATGACAGATAAGAGAACCATTGTAGCAAAGGAGCAGCTCCATGTCGGGCCTCGTTCTGCAGCCATGTGAGCACACCTTGTGGTCAAAACTCTCACAGGTGACAGACATCAAAACGAATCAGGGTGAACACCTGAATTTTTTAATACTGGCAACAGTTTATCAGTCAGAAAAATAGGACAATGTTCCCACAAGCAGTCAAAGCCAGATTGGCAAGGGTCAAGGAAAGATGAGGACTCCTGCAAGTGCAGAATTGCGTTGAAACCACCTTTCCTATGACTCTTCCTCACTTCCTCTGCCCATCCACAACAAAACAACAAGGAAACTAGACACCATGTGGTAATTAATGAGATTATCAATGTTGAGGGATGTATTAGAAAAAAAACCAAAAAAAAAACAAACCACACAACACTTATTCAAGAAAAGCCAGGATCTTGATCAGGCCAAGGAAGACTCCTCTGTAATGGAGCCACCATCTCCAGCTAGGAACAGTATGGGCCCAATGTGTCTATGGTAGCCCAAAATTTCCAAGCATATTCTGAATCTAGTTACAGAGCCCATCCAGCATTTGTCCTTTCCAGAAACACCTTTCTTGGTAGAAATGCTCAGCTCTGGCATATGCTGCCTATTGTGATCTACCAAGGCCCACGTCTGTTTGTTTATAGGACACAGTACAAGACATCTGCTCATTCTCACTTTTTAACTGGAAGGGGACTTATTTTTGGCAAATGAGAATTTGAGTCAAGAACCAATTTTAAAAAGAAAAAAATGAATTAAAATCAGTTAACCAAGTTGTACTGATGCTTTTGGCAGATAAGCCTTAAAGTATTCTCCATGAATGTAGCAGAGAGTAAGTGATTATCAAAAATATTGCAGGGATGAGACCTGGCCAACTTCATTCCACGCTTAGCCAAGTAGGTTATTACTATGCATACCCCTACATTATATATCACTCGGACAGAACAGAGCAAGCCAGCTGGTCAAAGAACAAGAGGAAACCAAAATAAAACATTGCTACACCAGATGGAAATCTTGAAAAAGATTCAGAATTATTATGGAGTATTTTTTTTAAACTGCATGATACTGCATCATTATACACATTTTACACACATATGCATTAAGTAGAGGGCAACAGTTGTGTTAGTTCAGGTACCACTTTGCATTAACTGTTGGCAGTTGCTGACTTTTTAATGGCAGCTAATGTATTTAGCTTGAACTGAGATGAAATCACAATTTGTAGAACATTGTTTGGAACCAAATAAAAATAACCTCAATGTACCCCTCCTTCAATGTCAACAAAGTCCAAAATGTATTCAAGAAATCTAAACATTTACTTAAAGTTATATATTCATTACCAAGCAAATGTACAGTGAACATGTCAGTATATGCAAACTACTTCAACTCAGGAGCTGTGCAGGCAAATGACCATGCTGACCAGCTTCAAAACTGTATTAAGTCTACTTATTATTTGTTATACACTGCTTGCTCAGAGGGAGAGACGTAATTGTCTGATGAAGCGCCCAACCCCTGTGGGTATAACAGAATACTATACCTGTAAGAGTCAGGGCTCATTAGACTAATCACAAAGAATAATACCGGGAGCAGAACTGTGTAAAGCTACCGAATTTTTGCTTCCTAGCAGTGTCACAAAAATAGCCTTTTTTTAATTTTTGAGTAGAATTTATGACTGCCAGCAAATAGCCTTCCCCCTACACTTCAAACACCAACACCACCAGACTGCAGGACCAGGAATGTTCACCATCTTCCACTGTACATGATTAATAATACTCATCCTTTTTACCAAGCATGGAGTGCCATAGTGCTTGCTGAAGCAGGAGCAAATGAGGTTGGTCAGCAGCTGGGTGGGTGGTGGCGCTAATGAGTGATCTTTTATTTTTCATTAATCTTCCACATGTAGGCACTGACGCAATGTGGGCTTCTGAGCCCTGTAATATGTATCACTGGCTTATCAGACTAGAAGCATCTCTGTTTCATTGTCTTGGAATTTAGATAAATAAATTCAGTGTTTATTTCTCTTGTCCTTGTAATTCCTTCATTCCTCCCTATTTCAATTGTAGATACACAGTATAGACTTTATAAATGGTTTTATATTTTCCTAATATTGCACAGTATGTTTCCAATATTCTCTTTAGCAATTCTTCCTCCTCAGACCAGTCCTTTTCACTTTCTTCTGCAAAGCAGCACAGGACAAGGGTGACAGCAACCTTTTACAGTGAGAAATATTGCAAGACTTCAATCAGCTTGCTTCTTATTTGAAGTTACAAAACAAAAATTGCATTTTGCATCGTTTTCACCACAGAATCATAAATTAGAGTTAGACAATATCCATTAAGTTTTCTAGACAAAAAGAATTGTAGTCTACAAATAAATTTTATATTGCTTGATCCAGTTCAGCCATTTAATGGGACTCATAGTTGGGGCTTAGTTTTATCTGGCACAAGTAATAGGCTCCCTTTAGATACTATTTCACACTACTTTAAAAAAAAAAAACTCTCTCCTTGTCAAGCAGTTGTTCTTTAAAGTCAACCTGAGTACTTCCTTTCTTAATTTCATTTGTTATTCCTAGCTATATGCACCCACACAAATAATTGCTCACTCCTTAAAATATTTGAAGATTTATTTCCTTATCTCCTTCATTTAGTTAGATGTCATTTTTATCTTCCCTCAGAAGACAGCCCTCAGCCTTTTATTCCATAATTTTTGTTTCTCTTTTCTGAACTCTTCCAATTTGTCAATATTCTTCAGGTACTCAGAATACCCAGTTTAGAGAGGAACTATTACCAGTACCCGCAAGCTCCACAGTGTGATGCAACTGATACACATCACACAACTGTCAAGCTTCTGTTAGATTTCTGCATTACACATTCATTGTTTTGTTGTCCACTACTGCCAAAATCTCAGTATTACCGTTTTCATGTTCCTCTCTGCCCTCATTAGTGTTTAAACACTTCTTCTTGGTGAAAAATGAAATCACTTGCATTTTTACCATATTAAAACTCTATTTCTTTCTTTGAATTGTTCTCCTAAGCTCTCTGGATCTTTGTGTATTTCTTTAATGCCCTCATTAGTGTTTAAAAACTTCTTCAGTTTCATAGCTTCTGTGAGTTGTGTTAATCTGTTCTTTATTCCCTCTTCTAGATCATTACTGAAGATGTCATATAAAAATGAGACCTAACTAGTGCTCAGTAAATTTTTTTTTTTCAGTTTGCTGGCAATTCTAAAACTTTTTTTTTTAAATCAGTTTAGGATGAATCAAATATATTTTTTAATTGGCAAACAGAAAAGTAAAAGAAAACAGTAATTTTGGGTTGAACATTTCAATTGACCCTAAATGAATCTTTTTATTTTGACTTTGAACATTTAACATTTAATGTTTTTAAAACAAAAAATTCCTAAACAAAGTGTTATTTTGAATTCAAAAATCAAAATGTTTCATTTTGAAAGTGTCAAAGCATTTCAATTTAAAAATAAAAACATTCAGAGGTCATGTTTCCCATTCACAATCATTTGCGAGACTGTATATTTCAGAATTCTGGAAGAAAGTAAGAGAAGTCCCTTCGTTTCATGCCGCTATTATATTGCTTATCTTTAAAGTGTTCTGAGATTTAAGGCTTGCAAAAGAAAGAGCAAAAGGTCAGATGTGCACAGCTGATTCCAGATACCCTCTTCTTCACTGACATTTTTAAATACTTTTTCCAGTGACCAGAAATATGGTAAGAGCTAGAAAGAAAAGACAGTGAGGGAAAGTGGTGAGCAGGACAAGAAGGGTCATATAAGATCACCTGGTTACTCACTTTAGGTGTGTACAGACAGACGGAGTTAGCTAAAATAAAATATTTTCTTGATTGTTTTCATTCCAAAAATTATTATTGATTCACTGTCTTCTTGCAAATATCAAGGAAGACAGGCATTTTCAGGAGGGATTTGAATGAAAAAATCTTACTCTGACAGAAGATGTACAAAGTGTGCTCTATAATGGTAGAGGGCTATGAGCTAGGCTCATGCTGGCTACACTGGAAGAGCAATTACAGATTAATGCACAGACTATTAGCTTGTGAGGGTACTGATTATATAGTACTATCTACCCTGGAATTTGTTTTAATTGTTAGCTTGAAAAGGCGAACATAAATTACTCCTCCCACAAGGTTTATATTGAAAACAAGTGTCCTGACACATTGTAAAACACACAAGTGAGTTCTAAAACACTAAAATGTATTTGAAAACTTAATTTTTAACACTCATACTTCTATAAGTGAGAAATACCCACAGAGTGATACCCTTTAAAAGAGCGGCGGAGATGCAGCAGTATTGCTGTGCACTGAAGATGATCTCTTAAGCATATTCAGCACATTCAGTTAGCAAATATTAAATGCAAATAGCCTGTCGATACTTAGCTCTTTGGGGCAGAGTCTGGTCACTTTTTGTGTGTCCATACAGCACTTACTACAAGTGGGCTGATTGGCTACGTCTACATCTGAAAACTTAGTTTGGACTTGCTTAGTCCAAACTGTGGGTGAATTCGAACTAACTGCAGCTTTCTGGTTCAAACCAGCCACGTTTTTTAGTTCAAACTAACTTTTTAGTTCAAACTAAAAGAGCATGGCTACTTCAAACTAAGAATTAGTTCCAACTAAAAACTGTGCTTAGTTCAAACTAGCACAGCTACAGCCCTTAGTTTTAACTTACTGTTCGAACTAACTAGTTCAAACTAAACTTTGCTTATTTTGAACAAACAATTTTTTTAGTTCGAACTAGGCAAAGCCTAGTATAGCCAAGGACCAAATTAGTCCAGATTAAGCCTCTTTAATCTGAAATAATTTGCTAGTGTAGACATTGCCATTGTGACTTTTATGCAAAACCATTAGAGATCTGTTGAATACTAATGATGGTACTAACAGGAGCCTGTTACATTGTAAACATGGAGGCAGGCATTGTACAAATATCCTAGCTCTGACACTGCACCTCATTTCTGACCTGCCTCAGCAGTTAGGCCACTGGGGGGTGGGGGGGAGCCAACAATGATATTTTTGTGCTCTGGACAATATTCACTACAGGATGATGGTCACACAGGCAGAATACTTGCACAAGACCTATGTCTCACTTAGAGAGGACTCTTTGGGGTTTTGGTGGTACATGAGACTTTATACAGTCTCACTGAGCAATGCTGTATTTCACACCCAGGGAAATGATTAGAGGAAGTATGTGATGAAGTGGATTGCATCGTCTCCTACCAATTAAAGAAAGACAATTCTGGCAAACTTTAATGAGTTTACCAGAAAACAGTCTGTTTTCTTGCATTATCATCCCTACCCCCTCCCCAAAAACCCATATTGTCCATACAGTTATTTTTAAGATCCTGACTATTGATTTTTTGTTTTCTTTGCCAGCTGTTATTACCCTTACAACTTTGCTAGGCAAAGAAAATTAAAATATTTTTTTATAAAAATCAGGCAACTTCACATTTGACAAAGCTCTTTTTCTTCATATTGATAAGCAATCGTCCTTCTTTTTTACAATTGGGTATTGGTCCTGCAGCACATTCAGAAAACAAGTAACTGGATCTCAAATCCTTTGAGAATCAAAATGGCAAAACAATGCTCACCTGCTTCACTGATGATCAAAGCTAACCAAAGAAAAGGCAGCACAGGCTCCAATATATCAGGAATAAGAGATTTTCCATATATTACAAAGAGAGAGAGAGACTAGGCATTAGAAAATAAGTGTAAAATGCTATACTCTAAGTGTTGAAAGATAAGCAAAATACTATCACACACATGCATGCCCACACACCATTCCTACTCCCACACACCATCTTTAATTTATATTTTCAAATGTGTAGAATTTAAATACTTGCATACGTATTCAGAAAATCTCGTGTGTGTGTGTGTGTGTGTGTGTGTGTGTGTGTGTGTGTGTGTGTGTGT
>ML681981.1:4378619-4561155 GCA_007922195.1 Podocnemis expansa | reverse complement strand
TGTGTGTGTGTGTGTGTGTGTGTGTGTGTGTGTGTGTGTGTGTGTGTCACACAAACACATAACCCCACTAAAAGAAAGATCAGGCATATGGCTGGATTTGTAGGTGTGTAGAATGTGGGAGATTTCTGTAAATTTCTATGAATATTATACGTGCCTCAATTTACCTGTGTGATAATATGCATAGCGGGTTTTTATGGAGAAACAAAACAGAAAACGACACAGTAACAAAGTAAGGGCTCTCCAGAGACAACAGCAATGATTTTCAAGAGACTAATGGGGGAGATATTAATCAGGAAGTGTCCATCTGCTTACCTAGCAGATTAATTATTCCTCAGACCTGGAGAGGGATGACCCTAAACCAGTAAAGATCTCTGTCTAGATTCACAAGTATAGACCTTTTAACACATTTTTCTTACTTCTGTGCTCCTGTTAACTAATAATTAATTTATTTTGAATGGGCTGATGCACATAAAAAACTCCTTGCCGCTCGTTTTTCTTAATCAATCACATATTTCTACCAGTCTCTGTCCCCTCATATCTCACCACATTGATGTCAATCATCTCATTGCCATTAAGTTTGATAGGATTAGCATTTGGCTTCAAGATGTGCTAAATTTCAGCTACTCCACAGTTACACAGAGCTGACACCAATATCAGCTTTTCATGAAGAAACAGCTCAAGTAAGATCAGTTCCCACCTACAGCAAGATTGAATTTGGGCTGTTTACTAAAGGTTGTTTGAATTTGATACTTCCTGATACTCAGATCCATGGCCACACCCATAAGTACATAAACTCAAACATAAATTATAGCCATTTCAGATGCTTGGGAAATTGACAAAGTCACTTCTGGAATACTGATCAATGACCTGAGCTGCTCTCCAGATGTTTATTGGGTGAACACAAACGTACTGATAGCTCAGTCTTTAAATAGCTCGTTCTTCAAAGCAAGAGTCCAGATATGCTTGAGATGAAATACATAATCTATACACAGATCCACAACACTGAAAATACTTACGAGAGTCTCAAACCAACAGATACATTTTAAAATGGATAACCTGTATTCCCCAGTTAGATCAGAGAGATGATAAAAAAAAAAAACCTCTTGACTCAGAGTAATCCCAGTGAGATGTGATTAGGGGATTTGATTCTGTCTTTGATGAAACAGCATTTAATAAAGAACAACTATGATAATGTCCTGACTAGAAAAATGTTAAAATGTAGCTCAGCAAGAATTCCTGACTGTTTTACTTTATCTTCTGACTCATGAGTTCAAAGCAGCAGTCTTTTCAGAGGCTGCAGAATATATTTAGATTTTGGTCAGCAATAGTAAATTTCTAGTAAGCTTACAAATTCATCCCACTGGGGAAGAGATCACTTATGGCAGCTATAAGGGGAATTTTGATTAACTGAGGATTACCCATTTCCTAATGCAAAGAAATGCTTGTCAGTTTGCTCTACAGGATTCCAGAGACATTACAGTAGAGACTAGACATTATTATGAGGACTTCTGACATCAAATCTCATCCAACATGTCCACTTAGAACCATGCATAGTGATTTTCTCAATGCTTCCGTGCCTTAACTAAACCTGAATTACTGAACAGAAAATGAATTGCCTGCATACCATTTATGACACACAAATCTAGATCCACAGTCCTAATTGCAAGGGTTATTCTACTGTATTAAGACCATAGCATCCTACAAGAGTAATGTAGCTGGGAGAAGAAAGGTTCTGAGACTGGAACCATGAATCATATTTATATACCATATCATACTGATTGTTCTAGTTTATTATATTTTAGTCTTTCGTCAAATTTAACAAAATGGCTGAACGGTGATTTTCCATTACAGCATACATCATTTTATCAACCTTATTTTTGAGATATTTTTAAAAATTTTCAGTGCATTTGCTTTCTTCTGAATATTCAGATGCTTCAAAAGGTACCCAAAGGATGCAATTAGACCCTAGGGAAATATACTATTATGTGCACATATCATGTTTTGCATAGGCTTTCCATCATCTACATAATTTATGTTTTTCTGCATAATTTTCCCTTTTTATGTTTTCTATGTGTTTGTGAGATAATACAGAAGTCGGTTTCCTACCACCAAAAATACAGAAAGAATTTAAGTCAGTTTTCTTATTTCACCCAATCTGCTTTACTTCCTGTGAAACCGTTGGAAAAACCCCTTGAGAAATTCTTTCATATGCACCAAACATCAATGCATGAGGAAAAATATTAGAAGGTTCAGGAAGCTTTCTGAAATTAAATAGAACCTTGTCCATTTTCATAATCATCTGGGTATTCAAAAGTGCTTCTAATGAATAATGTTAAAATGTTAAAGCTTTTAAATTGTTTATAATCATTTCTTTGGATTTGATGTATACAAAAATAATGTTAAAAAACTTTAAAGTTTTTTTTAAACTTGCAGTGTATATTGCAAGTTTGTCTTTAATATAAAAAAAACCAGGGAGAGTCTTCAGTTGGGATATAGTTAAAGTTTACAGATACGCTGTAAAAACTATTTATAAACTTTATAAACTGTTAGGAAGTTGGACTGGGAGGTAGACTGTTTGTTTGTGTGTAGTTAATTTAATACAGGATAATGAACATTTGGAAAAACACGATCCCCATGTTCTTACTTAAGGAGGAAAAAAAAGGTGACTAAGTTCACGTTTCTTTTCCTTGACTAGAAGTGCTGGCTTGATTTATAAGTAGAAACGATGGTTGATGTATCAAACTAACCTAGTAGAGTACAGTTATCAGTTTTCAGTTTAATACTCATGCTATCCTCTAACATATGTATATTATGGAAATTGTATCCTTCATCACCCAGGCAATGAACCACACTATACATAGGTCTTTTTCCATTCTGCCATCCTTCATAATTTTACCTTGAGTCTCACATTATTTAGTATTTTTCATATATCTCCAGCTCCTGGAGTCACTGGAGTGTGTGAGAACCTCAACTTTAATTCAAAAAGGTTACTTCTATCCCTCATGGCTACAAAGGAATGCTTGAAAATGTGGTTTCTTAACACCTAAACCAATGCATTTTATATAAACTCAAATGTATTATTTTGCACTCAATTTTAAGAAAGTCTCATGATTATTTCAGAGGATAACTCATGATTTTTTAACAAATAGGATTAGCAATATTGTTTTTATGATTTATAATCAAATAGGCCACAATAAAAAAAATGTTCAGATTTATCTATATCAGTGCTTCTTCCATCCCCCAAATAAAAATCCATGAGTATGCTTTAAAAAGAAGTCTGCTGGAAAATGAGAGCAGAATGATCACTTCTTTTTCCACTTATCCTCACCCTCTATATCACAAAGCAACTCCACTTCAGTAACTACTCAATTCCATGTAAAGTCAATCATAGACCAGTAGGAGGAAGTCAATATGGCTATGTCTATACTGGGAAAAGTTCATTCAAATTTGTTAATTTGAACTAATGAGCTCGTTTAGTTAGAACTAAATTCAAAATTATTAGTTCAAATTAATAAAGTGGACTAATTTGACTTAACGTTAAGTTGAATTAGTCCACTTTGTTAATTTGAACTAACTGTCCTTAATTTGAATTTATTAAATTCAACCTAAGGGTTAATCTTAAGGAATTCCTTAATTTGAACTAATGAAAGCCTAGTGTAGACAGATACTTAATTCGAATTAAGCCTCCTTAATTCAAACTAACTTGGAAGTATAAATATACGCTATGATTTTTTTTCCCTTCAAACCATGGCATTCTTTACATTGTCCCTTACCCACCCATCCCCCAGAAAACAGAATTAGATCTCATTCAAATAAATGAAAAATATCTATTTTGTGAAACCTACAGTATGAAACAGTCCAGTAAAATTTCTAGGATAACTTTTTTTGTAGAATACATGAGAGAACATCTGCTGCTTTCCTTATTTTTTATCATGATTAATACTTTAAAAAGAGCAGGAAAAATAAATGCTTTTCATTTACAAGTTTGGAAGATGAAAAAAATGAAAGTCCTTTTATAAAAACATTGACATATGTTTTTAAATCATTTATATAACATTGTAACTATCAAAAAGAACCATTGACAATCTCCACCTGTAGTAATAAAATACTGTGCAATACTTTCTTAAACCACCAGTCCTATTAAACAGGCTGAGAGAGCTGTTTGGTGATTGACGGGGGAGAGATAACTTGCATTAAGATCAAAACTACAGATTAGTAGAAAATGTCTTGCAGACAGCATTTTCATTTCTTTGATTTACTCTACTTCTTTATTAAAGTTAACATAGCAAGCACACACCCATACACAAATAGGTATGTGAATAAACACACATGTAATTACTTAGAAAATCGTTCACTATATAACTAAACTTTGAAAGCAAATTCTTATTGATTCAAATTAAGATATTTTTCTATTAAAGATGATTTGGTATTTTGAATTAATGTTTTAACTTAATTCACTGACTCTGGAAAGCAACCTCTCTGTCCCTCTTTCCCCCACATACCCAAAAAGTCCCCTAGAAAAACAAGAAGCCCCACAAAGTATAAAAGTATTAGAAATCAAGAAAGTCAGTGTGAGATTTGCGTGACTCTTGCTTTGTTGTGCTTTGATTGTTTTGGCTGACTGAAGACTGTAAGATTTGGAAAGGATAAAATTAATTGAAGAGAAATGGAAAATTGTCATGAAAAAACTGAGCACAGTAGGCCAAATCTGTACTCAGTTAGGTTAAATTTAGGTTAATAAATATAGGTTTAGTTAAATATGCAAGATGATGCCTCCTGGAACATGCAGGCATAAAAGGTCATTTTGAGGCTCAAGTGGAACTAATACTCTGTAAAATATTTATGTATTACATAAGCTTTTTTGTGGGAGAAAGTCTTCTAAGCATCTGACGAAGTGGCATTTTCTCCCACAAAAGCTCATGTGATAAATAAATTTGTTAGTCTTTAAGTGCCATGGGACTCTTTGTTTGTTTTGCTGAACTAGACTACCATGGCTGGCCCTTTTGGACTCTGAAAGATGTCACACAGATTAACTAATTTAGGCTTTCCTAGTGTTCCTCCTGTACCACGTATGCTCTAAGACTTGATGCTTAATTATGGGCAGCAATCTTTAAAAATGTTTCTCACTGAAAGCTGGATATGAAATAGCTTACTTTTCAGCAGTTCCTGGCATTTAAAAAGAGCCTAAAACCATGTATATTAAACTGTGCTGCCTCACTCTAACATTTTTTAAAGGAATCATGCATACCTATGACAGCACTGATTCCTCCTACCTAGAAATTAAAACAGGTTCATATTATACATATGCTGTATTAGTCTTCCCAGGGCAATATAAAAAAACCAAAAATGTCAGTGGAATAAACAGCCCATTGCTCTCATTTTAGTCTCTTCACATTTAAGGCAGAAATAGGCTGCTCACCCATTATCTCCAATTGAAGACATTGTTCGTTGTGTGTGTCTGTGAATGGTGATGGAATTAGGTGAAAAAGAATACTTTATATACAGAACACCTAAACAGCTTTTTCAAGTACATATTTTAGTATTTAAATCATAGAATCATAGGGGTGGAAGGGACTTCATGAGGTCATCCAGTCCAAGCCCCCCACCAAAAAAAGCAGAAAATGGCCATCTGGAGGCCACTAGCCCCAAACATGTAAATCAGAGATCAACTTGATTGCATTCTTATGAGCACAAACACAGCTTTGTTCCTTCCCTTACATTGCTCCATGGGAAAACAGGGTCAAGACCGTAGCACTGTGCTCTGTCAGAGGGCTCCCTGCACCCCAGCGTACAAAAATACAGACTAAGGGAGGAATATTGTACGTATGGGTCTAGAGCTATTTAGAGCTACACACTATTCTCCCATGTCAAGGGTGTTATAGCACATCTGTCAATATTTTCAGAGAAAAACAATCTTAAAATTTTCAGAATTAGAAAGTCTGAATAAGAAAGCTATTGGAATTATATAAAATAAATTTGAACATATCTGCCTTGAGCCACTGAGAATGGGAAACAGATCAAGGGAGGCAATTGTAAGACATCTGAACAGCTCCTTCCTTCCACTTGCAAACCTCTCCTTTTACAACATTACATACCACTACCAGCCCTTGCAACACCACTATTTCAGACCAGTCTCCCAAGACCAGTTTTACTGTAAAGCAAGAAAAAGGCAGCCAAGCCACTTCATTGGGCTGAGGGAACCCACTCAAAGCCCACTGAATCAAAAACACAAACCAACTCCACTACAAAAATAAAACCACCCAACTCATAGAAGAAACTTCATGCCAAAACTAATTAAAACAAAAACCACTAACCAGGCTCACCGCAGAATAAAAAACAGAAAAGCACCATTACTTCCCCCAGCCAAATTCACTGCAAAGCTATCTCCCCAAATCACTTCTACTGCAACTTTCCCCAGCCACTTCATGGTGCAAAAAACAGTCGCTTTCCTCTCCCCCATCCCCAACCTTTAGATCTCAGTAGGCTAGAAGGGTTGTAGCAGCAGATGATCTCCCTGTGTCAAGCCTGCAGGTACAGAGTCACGGTAGAGGTGGGAGGAAGTTACTATTTTACCCTACCAAGTTAAAGGATGAAGCATGACTGGCAGACCTGGGAAGCTCATTCCACTCTTCCTCCCCCCAGTTCCCTTGCTGAGAGAGAAAGAAGCCTGAGTAGCAGTTGCAGATCTGGTTAGAGTGGCTAACTTCAAAGCCAACCCTTAGCATAACGTTTCCCCATCAGCTAGCTATGAGGCAGGAACTAAATTTTCCCCAGCATAAGGAGCAGTTCTGATTGGCCTTTCTGGGAAGGGTAGCCGATGATAGGAATGCCTCTATAGGTTAGGGAACTTCCCAAATCCCTCCAGGAGGTTGTGAAAACTCCATCTGTGGGGAAGGACAGAGCCAGCGGCTCTGCAGTAGAGTTAGCGAAAAAATGTCTAGCAGGAAAAGTCTAAAGTTTTTCATGAAAAGTTTTTGCTGAAATTTTTAATTAAAAATAAAACCCACAACAACTATATAAACTGTCTGGCATACAAGGATGGGGAGAAGGGAAATCATAACAAATTTTTGCAAAAATTATTAGTCAACATTTTTAGAACTCAGATATTTGCAAGCAATTATAGTCTGCAGGAGTCAGCCCAGAGACCCCAGCAACAGCCTCAGACCTACCTCTTTTAAACAGCTCCTCAGGCTGAAGAGCAAAAATTCCCAAACTTATAGCCTGTTATTCAAAGACAATTTGTCCCTCTCTCTCCTAGCACCTCTGAGAAGTGGAACTATCCTCTGTCCCCCCATCCATCCCTCTTCCTAGGGCTCCTCCATATTTATATTAAGACACTGGAGCCCTTTGAAAGAAGCCTTAATCACTTTGCTGTTAGTCCAGTACTCCGTCACTTTGGCTTGCCCCTGGCACCCAGCTGAATGAGTGGGTGTCACATTGTACAAAGAGCATCCTTCACTGCTGAAGGTGTTTTAACATCCCAAGATGGGTATGTCAGCATTGGAGAGTCCTGTTAGAGCATTGAGATGCAACAGTCAGCTTAATATTCCCAAAATGTTATCTATGTCTTGACAATATGACTTAGTCACATCTTTTACTAAGACCCACTTAATGCTCTTTAGTCCCTTTGACAGTGTTTCCAATCCATTTTGCTGGCTTTCTGAATTCAGTTCAGGAGCCATATACAGCCTTGATGGGTTAGTGTGCCGATTTGTTGCTCTCAAATTGAGCAGTCTTGGGAGGGAGATAGTGGTTTTTGTCTCAGTTTAAGGAAACAAAGTTTTGATCCATCACGAAAGTATGATTGGCAAACAAGAGTGAAGATGGGAGACTGACATACTGATTAATGGTAGTTTGAGATGTTTCTTTTTTAAATCAAACACCTTCTAACTGCTCATTTCTTCTCACCTGGCTGGTAGTCAGCTTCCTCTGTACTATGTTCAAATACATGACACTCGTAGTTGCTGATGGCACCATAGGCAAGTGATTCCTGCCCACCTCAGTCTGAAAGCATAGCTAGAACTCAGTTTAACCCTTGTTATTCTGTTCAGGCTCCAGCTTCAGCAAGATGAAGACAAAATGCTTTTTTAAGATGTTAATTTTGTTTGTTTTGTTTTGTTATGATGATGGTTTCTGAAGGACTTTGCAGTTGGCTAAAGGAAAAGATTTCTTGGGAGACTAGTAGAAAGAGCAACCAGAGACCTTCCATAGGAAGAGTTGGGAAGTTCCATACGGGAGACTGTAGAGAGTTTCCAATCCCATACCTATACCACTCCAAGGTGATCCTTATTGCTAAACTGCATTGAAGATCTTCCACTTACGCTCTCACCTTCCTCTATGGTGCAAATATCCTCCTTCTCCCTACAATGTGTCTTAGCCCCTTCGTAATCCCATCCTAGTTACAACTTTTCTTTTGCCTTCTTGTTCCTTCCTCACAGTCTGGAACAAGCCACATTCAGGCAGGTCTGCAGTTCTTAAGTATAATTTGCCAGATCTGAATTTTTCAATACTATTCTATTCAACACTGGCTGGTTGGTATTTTCTCCTTTTTCTTGAAATCAATGGTAGAGAGAGGTGTTTAATGAATCAGTGACACTGTATGGCACCACTGTACCATACATTTGTCATGTGACATTGCACTTCATTGTTCAGCTGCCACATACCCCTCATGGCTGGCTGTGTTCATAGCTTGGTCTCTTCACTGCCTCCCTACGATAGAAAGCTCGTTTGCTAAGAAGTCTCTCACAGAATATTAGAAGGCTGTTTCTTTTATTACAATCTAAGAATGCATTATTACATTCCTTCACCTGAAATGTGATCTTAAATAACAGCTTGTACAATAATTAAATGCAGTAGTGAGAACATTGTTAAAATCAATGACCCAGTGCATTAGCAGTTTAAACACATTTTAAAGTTAACTTGATTATGGTGAATGTAATTCAGGAGAAGTTAAATAAGTGCGAACAATGTGTATGCATGTCTAACAGCAATATCTTCACATTTCTGAAAATGGTCTGTGTGCACCAAGTAAAGAGATCTCATATCTGTAGTGTAGTAGAGCACCTAGTGCCTTCTCAGACTTGTATTTGACTACAATATATTCCTACAAGATGTCACAAATAATCCAGATATATAAACCACATTAATACAAGTAGTTTAAAGACAGTATGAAAGAGAACAGCAACCTTACTCAATATTACAACAAATAAAGCATTGAAAGTAAATGAATATGAAATATGGGGAATATTAGAGCTGCTGATGAGCTGACTTGACTTTTATTAGAGTTAAGTGAAAGCCACAATATGTTTCTATGAGCATTTTTTCAGATTCAAAAGTATTCCCTTCAGCCATGCTCATACTCTTCATTTGTTTCTTGCCTGTGAGCATTCTATGCATTGATTTTTATCCACACTAATGCTCACAGAAAGTGAAAGTTAAACTTTCATGCTTGAACATTTGCACTGAAAGAGTTATGGCAGGGGTCATAGAATGCTAGGGCTGGAAGAGACCTTAGGAGGCCATGTAGTCCAACCCCTGTTCAAAGCAGGAGCAACTCCAACTATATCACCACCGCCCTGTCTTTGTCAAGCCAGACCTTAAAAACCTCCAAAGACATAGATTCCACCAGCTCTCTAGGTAACCCATTCCAGTGCTTTACTATGGTCCTAATGAAAAATATTTTCCTAATACCCAATCCACACTTCCCCCGCTGCAACTTGAGATCATTACTCCTTGTGCTGTCATCTGCCACCACTGAAAACAGACTAGTTCTATCTTTCCTGGAACTCCACTTCAGGTAGTTAAAGACACGTATCAAATTGCCTCTCACTTTTTTTCTGTAAACTAGAAAAGCCTAGTTGCCTCAGCCTCTCCTCATAAATCATGTGCCCCAGCTCCCTAATCATTTTCATCCACTGGACTCTCCAGTTTGACGACATCCTTCCTTTAGTGGGGGACCCAAAACAGGACACAATACTCCAAATATGGCCTTACAAGTGCTGAATAGAGGGAAATAATCACATCCCTCAATCTAGTGGCAATGTTCCTACTACAATGGCCCAATGCTGTTAGATACATCAGCAGGACCACATTCCCAAAATCCCTTAATAGAGCCCTGGCTCAGGGGAAGTAAAGGAGCCAGAGAAGAATTGATTCACACCCTTAATAATTATTGGCTTTTATACTATCAGGTTTTGATAACGCCAGTAAACAAAGGATCTTTATAGAATCATAGGGTTGGAAGGGCATTAGGTCCTCTAGTCCAACCCCCTGCTAAAAGCAGGGCCACTTCCACTAAATCATCTTAGCCAGGGTTTTGTCTAACTGAGCCTTAAATGTTTCCAAAGATGTCGATTCCACCACTTCCGTAAGGTAACCCATTCCAATGCTTTACCAACCTCCTAGTGAGAAAGTTTTTCATAATATCCAACCTCAACCACCCCAGCTGCAGCTTGAAACCATTGCTCCTTGTTCTGTCCTCTGTTACTACTGAAAACAGCCTAGCTCCATCCTCTTTGGAGCACACCTTCATGTAGTTGAAGGTTGCTATCAAGTCCCCCCTCAGTCTCCTCTTCTGCAGGCTGAATACACCTAGAGTTCCTTCAGTCTCTTCTCATAAGTCAGGTGCCCCAACCCCCTAAACCTTTTCATTTCCTCCACTGGACTTATTAATTTGTCAATACCCTTTCTGTAGTGTGGAGCCCCAAACTAGACAGAGTATTCCAGATGTGGCTTCACCAGCACCAAACACAGGGGAATAATCACATCCCTCAATCCACTGGCAACACTCCTACTGATGCAGCACAATATGCCATTGGCCTTTTTGGCAGCAAGAGCACACTGTTGACTCGTATCCAGCTTCCCATCCACCATAACACCCAGCTCCTTTTCTACAGTTGTGCTACTTAACAGTCCTCAGCCTGTAGAATTACACAGGATTTTTCCACCTTAAGTGCAGGACTTTGCCCTTTTCCTTGTTGATCCTCATGAGATTTCATTTGGCCCACTGCTCCAATTTGTCTACGTCTCCCTGAATCCTAATCCTGCCCTCCAGCATGTTCACCATTCCCCCCAGCTTGGCGAAGTCTGCAAATTTACTGAGTGTGCAATCTATCCCATCATCCAGATCATTAATGAAGATGTTGAATAGAACTGACCCCAGGACCAACCCCAGGGGCACTCACTAATTACTGGTTCCCAACTAGACATTGAGCCATTGATCCCTGCATGCTGAGCCCATTTATCTAGTGAGCTTTCTACCAACCTTACAGTCCATTCATCCAAACCATACTTCTTTAACTTGCTGATAAGAATGCTGTGGGGAAACTGTATCAAAAGCTTTGCTAAAGTTGAGATGTATCACATCAACAGCTATTCCTGCATCAACATAGCCAGTCATCTCATCATAAAAGGCAATCAGGTTGGTCAGGCATGATTTGCCCTTCGTGAATCCATGCTGACTGTTCCTGATCACTATTTTCCTCCAGGTGCTCTAGAATGGATTCTTTGAGGATCTGCTCCATGATTTTTTCCAGGGATTGAAGTGAGGCTGATTGGTCTGTAGTTCTGCAGGTCCTCTTTTCTCCTCTATTTGCTTACTCAACATTTTATTTATAAGATTATGAAAAATAAGTATAATGTATTTATAAGACTGTCAACATTTTAAAAGGACTCATACATGGCAAATTTTTTCCTCTACATGTTTAGATTTTGCTCTTATTAAAATAGAGTTCTCTAACTAGGTCTGTTTCTAATAGAAAGATACCAAAATTCATAACCTAAATCTGTATCTTCCAAAAAGTAAAAGCACATATATATATGTTCCCTTTGAATTAATTCAGAGTCCCGGTAGACCTCAGAATGATGTTAATAATGCCAAAAAAAACCACCTTTATATTTTATGTCCAGGAACCAGATATTACCCTTGAATTTCCCTTCCTATCTTCTAAAAGCTGTGACTGTCTGTATATAAAAATGTAGTCCAGCTGATAAGACCATTCAGCAGACAAGAAACTATTACTACTCTTGCAAGCAGAGTATCAGTCATAAATTTGCCATAGAAAACAATAATTATTTTCATATAGTAACTCTCAGCCCAACTGAACCCAATTTTTTACATACAATATTTGAGGATAAATTGATTCATTCATCCCTAAAATGTAGCCATTTCTGGTGTGGAATATAGTAGTGGTTAAAACAGCAAGTATTCCATTTCTGTTTCTGGAATATATTGAAGAATATTACTATATTCTACTGAAATTGTAATAGAAGTTTAAATAATGAGGACAGAAGTATTTTAAATGGACATTCTTTAAAGCACTAGTATAAATTCCCCATTAATGCTTTGGGAAAGCCTCATAAAAAATTATAGCCACAAATGGGCAAGATGTCAGCTCTGCCTCTCATTCAAAAACTACACTTTCAGCACTGCATTGCCACATATAATAGATCATGGACAGGCTGCTACTTGTATTCAGAATATTCATACAAGGAGAGGCCAAACCTGCAAGTATGAACGTCTGCTTCTGCTCCAATGCTTGGCCCTTCTGTTCTATTTTCTCTTTTCTGAAGACCACTGCTCCTGGGATTTTCACTTTTCTCCCCTAGTAACTCTTGGACAGAGGTTACTGAGATCTTCATCTCCATTCACAAAACCACAGTGAGAGAAATGTCTATCATTTTCGGCACAGGACAGAGGAGGAGACCAGGTCTCAGAACTGCATCTGAGAAAACTAATAGCGGTGGAAAACTTCTCATGCTGTCTGCTACTGGCGAGGCTCCTTCCTCAGAGAGCAGCAAATACAATTTAAGGGTTCCTTCTCTGCACCGATTGTTGGATAGAAGAAGAGTATTTGACCTGCAATGGTTTAAAATACCACTGCCAAGCCAGATGTAATTAGAACCAAATTGGCTCTGCTGGTTCTGAGATTTTATTCCTGATCAATGAGTTCCTAGCTCAGGTCTGTTGTGGATAGTAACTCTTACTATCTAAAATGGTCAGAACAGTCTGGATACCTGGAATGACAAATATCAGCTGTAATTATTAGCTACAGATGGCAGAGCACATATACATATTTGGCATATTCAGAATGTTTTTATTCATTTCATCCATTCCTTACCCTTAAAGTTCAGTTCTCTTCTACAATGGACATTCAAACAATATTTTGTGGGATTCTAAGTTCATTGTCTCTCTCAGTGATTCTAGATCTGTTTTGCTCAATGTTTTATTTTGCTTTTCCTATCTGGCAGTCCTAGAAAACTCTGGGATAGGGAAGTTAAGCTGAGTGATTTGCGGCTTACCCAGCATCATCAGGAATAAGGATTCTACAAATTTGCTCATTTGATATAGTCAGAGTCCAGTGCTTAAAATTAAAACACCCTCCCCCCCCCCCACATGGATTGATCACAAATTGTAATCCTTCTGATTATTCAGTAAATTCCCATCTATGAATTCTGGGTCATTCATCATTGATGACATACCTGATAGAAACAAACATCATGCAGCTTTTTTATGGAGTTACACAGCGAGTGTTATTATGCTCAAAAAAGCCTATGCTACTATGTCCTCATGCTGGCATTATCAGCGTCAGTCGAGGCAGTTGTTATAAATGAGTGCGTGTGGAGAGAAAATAGAATCTTCTAATTGATTATTTAGTGAGAAAGAGGAAGAAAATTATCACAGGTGGTGATGGCAGATGTGACAGCCCAGGATACTTGGCAAAATACAGAGCATATTTGACCACTGATATGGATGTTTTTGTGGGGCTGACTGTTCAACTTGTTCCGAGTCCTCTCCACAGCAATGAGTTACAGACTAAAAAAATTCCAGTTAACAGCATTTATTTTTTCATTTTTAAATACTTAAATCATTGACATCAACAACAGCTGCTGTGTGAAATTAGATGGCTAAGTAAGGCTATAAAATTCCTTCAATAAAACAATGGCAGCAATTAAATGTTTAAAAACTGATCATCACTGTCAGATCTCAAAATGGATACATGGCCACATGAAAGACAGCCGCCTTAGATATTATAGTTGGCATAGGGCCAAAAACTACTGTATTTCTCGGCACTGATTCAAAATATTATTACAGTTAATTAGTGTGTGCTAATTATTTTTATGAATTTTCTCCTTTTAGTCCTCCCCCAATATTACAAAATGTTGTCTGGTGGAATTTCAACAAGACGTACTTGCTCCCAGCTTGTAAGAAATATTTATGGAAACTATCAGCAGCTGCTCCTGTCCACCCACCAAAGTAAATCAAGAAGAATATTCCTTTGTCCTGCCTTTAAAATGGAAGCGATGACAGTATTAAACTCACCACCTCCCCAATTCAGTGGGTACGAAGATGACTTTTTGAAAAGTCAGAGTGGAGATGTATTTGTATAAAGATTTTTGAAAAGTTACCTTGCAAATGAGAGCAACCTCTTTAAGCATGGCTGGCATCTAATCCTCCTGCAAGGAAGCATTAACAAACCTCTTCAATAATGGACCCAATTTTTCTCTGACACCTTTAATCATCCATAAAGGACATGGATTCATATCACACATGGTTAGTCACAAATCCAAAATCTTAGCTAGCAGAACTCTGAAAAAAAAAAAAAACTAGTTGCCTATTTTAAGCTGCATTGTGGTCAGTGGATAAGAAACACCATATTCAAGGTGAGGCACTGGAGGTATAAAACTATGAGTGCACCAATCAGTTGGATATGTAAATTCTGGCACAAATTGTTATGCTGGACCAGAGATGAGGTCCTTCTTGTCCAGTGTTCCATCTTCAGCAACAGTCAGCACCTGATATTTCAGAGGAAGGTATAAAAACCCAGAGCAGACAGGTCTATTGTAATATGCCCCCCCCCCCCATACATACTCCTCCTACAGGACTCCTCATCATAATTTCTAGAGATCAGTTTGAGCCCCGAAGCATGAGGTTGAATGTTGCTTCTACATTTTTGGTTAGCAATAACTATTACTAGTACCCATCTTCTTGTTATCCATATAAATGTCCAATTCCTTTTTGCATCAGATTAACTTCTTGATTTCAGTCACTTCATGTAGAAATGAGTTCCACAGTTTGATGATCCATGGTGTGTTTTGTTGACAGGCAAAGAGATAATGTAGGTTCCTGGTTCTGTGATGTATTTAGGTGAGACTTTCTAAGGGGAGCTCCCTTTGGCTCATGACCACCCAGGAAGAACTGCCTGTATGCTCACAAATCAAGAGGGAGGCACACAGCAAGAAGCCAAATTCTAGAAGGGGGACACAATTTTAACAGCATATGCAAACAGACCTGCCCTACAGCGATGTATTTCAGAATTCAGTGGCAATTCTTGCCCCTGCTGCTGTAGAAACACAGGACTATTTTGCAGCAGAGCTACCCAAGTGGAGGGAGAGGGCAAGTCTACACTGCCTGCCTTTTTCAGCAGCAGTCAAATAAAGATACTCAAGTTATCTAAAATAACTTGGGTTTCTGCATTCGGCTTCCCTACACCCAGCACATGCTCTATGCTGAGTCAAAGGGAGAGGGTCTTCTTTTGACTCAACACTACCCAGTTGCCAGAGTGATGTTCAGATATTAAACTTCCTGATCAGCTGAACGGGTCTTCACAGACCTGAACAGTCAATCAGGAAGCTTGAATTGATGACGATGAATCTGCTGCCATCATTGAAAGCAAGCCCACAGAGCAGAAGTTCAGGTGAGCTATGGGTATGTCTGCACACACTGTTTAAATCGAAATAACGCTGGTTATTTCAATTTAAAAATGGGTAGGTCCACATGACATTCCCTTATTTCAAAATGAAGAGCTCCCTCATTCGATATAAGGGAAATCATATCAATATAATAAAGCCTAGTATTATATCAATATGATGGTTAAATCAAAATTGTTATTTTGAAATAACAGTGTGGGCATGTTATTTCGATTTAACTGTTAAATTGATTTGACACTTTTTACCCTTCTCCTTCCCAGGTGCTTTCCTTTTTCTATATATCGGGTGGGGACATGGCCCTTTAAGGGGGCCACATTGCCTTTCTCCTAAATCAAAATAGCAAGTCCTGTCCATGGACATGCTATTTCGATTTGAGTTTCTAGGGGGGATCTGTTAAATCGATTTAACTTAAATCAATGTAATGATTTTTATATCAATTTTATTAAATCAATATAAGTTAAATAGATTTAACTGTGTAAGTGTGGACATGGTATTCAGACACAGAGGCTCTCTCCTATGTAGTCCCTCTGGTCCTTCTCCCCATTATTTTGCCAAGGCCATAGGCTTGTAACTAACTAGAATAACATCTGTAGAGTGGCTCCACAGTTCAAGTAATTTGCTGGGCACTGGGCAAAAGATTTATCCCTCAATGTATATATTCTTCAGTATAGTTGGGGAGGAAATTATTTTCTCATTTCATAAAAATTTGAGATATCAAATATTTTTATCATCTCAAAATAAGCAAAAAGAATTCAAAATCTCAAATGTTCCAAACTAAAAAGATCCCCAATTCCCAAAAGTTGTTTTAACAGAAAAAATTTTAATCATTTTATAATATTTTGTTTAGACTTTGACCATTTTTTGCATTTTAACTTAAAATTAACTTAAATTTCTAAACAAAAAAAGTAATTTAAAACTGGACAAAATAGATGTTTGTCTCAAAAATGTCCAACTGAAACAAAATTAAAATTGTCTAAACATTTGAAGTGGAAGAATTCAGCAAAACTAAAATTTCAGTTTCAAATTGGCATTTTCCAATAAAAACTTTGGGTTGAAAAAAAAATCACTGACCAATGTTATTCTCCAGTTTAATTGCATTCTATATACATTTCACTGTACAATAAATACTTGTGCAGATTTTTCCTACTACATACAAGTGTATATGTGATTTTAGAATGTATGAAGATACACGCATTCACAAGGGCGGATTATGTCCCCAATAGATCCCTCTTTTGCTCCACTTTCAAATTTCCTGATACATGAACAGATGAAAAACTAAACTTTTTTCAAACACCTCTTTAGAATACTTATTCTTGTGACTACATAGATATTATCAGAAGATCACACTTTGCAACTGAGGTAGAAAGGAGGACCCCCCACACACACACTTGAATTATCCAGAATTCAAATACAGACATATTATTCTTTAAGAAACATCATCACTTATATATGTACTGCACTCAACATATTGCCTGGAGGCAAACTGGTAACCAGTGCAGGCTGTAGAACTTAGGGTAATATGTACCACATTGCAGGCACCAAAAAGTAAGCGGGTAGATGTGTTCTGCACTAGCTGAGAGTTAAGAGTAAACTTACAAAAGTATAGATAGCACTGGTGAAGCCTACGTCTGTGAGGTGAACAACAGAAAGGAGATCTTAGACTTCCTACAGACACAGATGAAGGAAAAAAAAACTTCTTAGCTGCTCAGCTTCTCATGGATTTTCAGAAAAAGCAAGGAGTCTTGTGGCACTTAAAGACTAACAAATTAATTTATCTCATGAGCTTTCATGGGAGAAAATCCCACTTCGTCAGATCCTCTGAAGAGGGGGAATTTACAGAATATGATGAAAATAAATGCAGGGGGGTGTAAGACATGGGATCAGGTCATACTGCAACAGCAAATCAGAGCATTTGTAAAGATTCAAACTCTAGGACACAGCACAGAGGGAGGTTGAAGTCAAATTACCTCTTATAATGTGAAAAGAATTCATAGTCACAATTCAGTCCTGCTTTCACACAACCTAATCTGCATATTATTTGAATTCCAGCTGTTTCTCTTTGAAGTCTTGATGTCCCATTGATTTTCTTGAGGACCGTCATTAACAAATCATTAATGCAGTGATTAGGAAGATGGAAGTGCTCAGCAACTGTTTTGTGTGTGTGTGTGTGTTGTGATTTCTGATGTCAGGTTTGTGCCTGTTTATTCTTCTGCATAGGGACTGTCCTGTTTGTCCAATGTATAAGGTGCAGGGGCAGTGTGGTTTGTTGCAGGGATACGTGCCTGCTTTCACGTTTCTGTTGTTAGGTCTGTAGTTGCTGGTGAGTATCTGTTTAAGGTTCAGGAGTATTTTGACTTCACCCTCCCTCTTCAAAGCACCTGACGAAGTGGGATTTTCTCCTATGAAAGCTCATGCAATAAATAAATCTGTTAGTCTTTAAGTACGACAAGACTTGCTTTTTTTGCTTTACTGAACTAACACGGCTGCCCCTTTGGAACTTGGAAAGATGCAAGTCATGGATATTCAGGTAGCAGCAATAATCAAAGAACCTGCAGACTGAGAAACTCAATAGCAAGGGAGAATTACATGCCTGCATTAAAAGGAGTCATCACACTTCACCGTATCTTCTAAATGCTTTTCTTTTCTCACATCATCATTTCAATCTTGTCTGAACTGAACTTGCTGCTTTCCAACTCAGCCAAACATTGAAACCAAAGTCGTGTCACTGTCTGGTCCCAAGGGTATGGTGCAAGGAGTGTTGCCACTCTCAGTGCCAACAGTAGGCGAAAGAAAACTTAGCAGCATCAAGAGAACAATGCAAATCAATTAATCAGTGTTTAACTAATTAGCATCAATGCTGCATCCAGATTTAAAGTACTTGTACAGAAGGAACTTCTCACCTGCATAAAGAATGAGATTAATGGTTTAGAATAAAAACTGGTCTGAAGTTTGATCCAGATGAATAAATCAAGAAACACTTTTAGAGAGACTGTGTAGTGAGAAAAGTAACTTGGTGCAAATTTCCTCTCATTACTGCAAATACCTTCTTTCTGCATAGTGTGCAGCACCAGACAGATCTGTTTAATTTGCTATTAAAAGGGAGACAGTAATGTTGTCAGAACTGGACAATCAATCAATACACTTCTTTCTCATGCATTATCTTCTATGCATGGCTCTATCAGCATCACGATCGTGCATTCTGTTCTTGCTCCTGGTAGTTAATTTCTGAATGAAACATCTCTATGGTTGCTGAAGATGTAAGAAGCGGAAAAGTCATTTGCAAACACCTGATTGAGTTTGCAGCTAAGAAGTCTTGTTTTGCTCTATAAAGTAGGGTATTTTTAAAAGGAAGTATTAAGAGTGAATAAATACCGCAACGAATATTTCATCATCTTTATAGCATCACTCTTCTAATCCAAACTGCACTTTAGGTTATTCATTTTATTTATTTACAACTATGTTCACTAGCATAGACTCAAGAGATACAGATCTCAATTTATGAGGGTCCCAGGGGGACAGCTCTCTCATACCATGTTACTCAAGCATTCTTCTGTAGAATACAAACAGTATAATCGGGACATTCAGTTTAGCAGACCGTCAACAGCAATGAGTGTTCAAAATTTCAGTTGATGTTACAGCAGCAAGGCATCTTAAGGTAAATAGTTAAGGATATATTTAAACCAGATAATGTTGTGTGCATATTTGCAATGGAACAGACAGACTATTCTAGCTGTTGAAATTTGGACAAATTTCACATATCACCACACTTATCCCTGACACCATTCCTGACAAAATCCATCAATAGATCTTAAACAGGCTATGTTATGTTAGCTGCCGTCTTCAGATCTAGTGTACTGTGGAGCTGCTCTCACACTGGTGGTTGTCACTTCTTTCTAGAGTATCTAACCTTTAAATCTGAAAAGCTAAGGGAACATGAAACAGTTAACTGAAAAGTCTTCTGAGAATTTAATAGACATCAGAGACAAATAAGTACTGGACAGACAGCATTTACAGACAAGGAATACAATATTATCTGGTACTTTTTCTTTATTTAAGGAACATGGTTGTAAGCGTTATCTAGAAACTGGATGTTTAATAAACCCAGAGCGTCACCTTAATTTTGTTGCATGTGTCTTATTTCTGTCAATGTTTTGCTGCCAACTACTAATGTTCATATGCATACTTATTCCATAAACATTTTATGATGGGAAAAATGATTGATTTTAAGCAATTTTGAACTAATAAATATGTAGAGAGTGTTAGACCTACTAGAAATAGGAAGTGTTCAGCAATCACATTTACAATTAGTTGAGAAATGGCATGAAACTATATAGTCGTCAAATCAATGTTTAAGTGGGCTCTATACCATACACTGTTAGTTAAGTGCTCACAGACAGCGAAAAGACAAAAAATGAGTAAAAAATCTCTCTTCTATATGAGTAAACAACTAGTTTTCCAAGCATACTAAAAGATACAACTCTGCTGTGGAATTTGCTATAATTGACATACAGGGTCTTAGTGAGAAATCAAATGGGTTGAATTCTACCAGCTGTTACTATCTATCTGAATAAACTTTACACTTCTGGTATTTCCAGGTTGACTACTAGGTCCCTTAAGTATAAACTTTTCAACATGCCTATTGCTCAGTGCACCAATTTCAGAGACAAGAACATCTGGGTCAAATCTATTTAGTAACAAGGCAAAAATTATTGCTATCTATTAAGGCCATATTCCTACTCCATGTCATGAATTTCATGTGTAGAAAGAGAGAGACACACACACACAACTTTTTTTTTCCCCCCTTTACAGTGCAGACTTACAACCTGTCATTCCTGCCCAAGCTTGTCACTGTCTTAAGAACTTGCTCAGCTGCCTGGGGACTTCATTGTAGAGAAGCAGAGATAGTCTTTCATTCCTCTATAATTCCTCCTTCACTCTGCTGACTACTAGGCACTATTCTTACTCACATGCCTTTAACAAACCTTTGAATGGATTAGCTTTGTAACACACTCAACATGGATGTTGACATTTTCTAAATTTATTTGTAACGTGACCATTTCAACAGGCTTTTTCCCAATGATCTTTAGTGATTATATTTATTTGCAGCTTGACATAAACAAAATTCCTCACCAGCATAGGTAATAGCATCCTTTGATCAAGTAAGCCCATTAACAAGTCATCATTAGGTAGCATCTGAAAGGAATTTAAGCCCTCATTAACTCTGTATTTAAAAACATAAGACTAAGAATGAAACAAACAAGGATACCTATAGCACTTAAAGACTAACAAATTTATTTATTGCATGAGCTTTCAAGGGAGCAAATCCCACTTCGTCAGACAGTATGAATGACCTATTCCAGATTTTGGATGATATGCTCATTGCAGGAGCAAAAAGAAAGAATGCAATTTTGTTTTTTGTTGTTTTTTTTTTTTACACAAAGTGTAGCGCATTTACTTTATCCTCCCTCATCCATTCCCACTTCATTTTACACAAAAGCTTTGCCAGGCTGACCAGTTCGTTAAATATTAGAGAAAGATTATCTTCACATCTGGCTAACACATCTGGTAAATTTCAACATTTTAGTCTCACAAATTCATTGATGCTTGGCAAAAAGTTTCTTCAACATACACATGACTTGAGAAATTGTGCAGAGGCTCACGGCAGGTCAAGACTGCCTGCCATTTTGGCAGCAGTCAAGCGGAGATATGCAAGTTACTTATTAAAATAACTTGTGTATTTAAGTTTGACTGCCAACTCTCCGCTCATCCACTGTGCTGAGTCAAAGGGAGGGGCGTCCATTCGACTTACCACTATTCCAGTTGCCAGGGTCGTGTTAATAGACCAGCTTCCCAATTGACTGAGCAGGTCTTCAGAGACTGTTCAAAGGCTGTTCTCAAACTGGTTCCAAGGTCAATGGTGCTGAATCAGACAGTGGTAACCCAGCTCTTGAAGCCCTACCACCTTTAACTACTGTGCTGAATAAAGACTGGACACAAACACATTTGTTTCTAAGTCACCAGTAATAACACTTAGCATTTACATATCACTTTCCATCTCCAAAGTACAGAACAAGTATTCATCTGTTTTCTATTTCTACCTTCACAGCACAATGGATAAAATTTCAGGAGAAACATTAAATTATAAAACCAATGCCACTGTGACGGGGTGTTTGCCCTACACTGTAGGAGTCCAGCCAACTTAATCGGCTGCAGGAGTCCTGCACCATGAAGTCTGCGAGACATGCTCCAGCTGCTGCTCTAGTGTAAAAAGGAGCAGCCCAGCTTATTCAGGACTGACCAGTGAAGATGAAGGATGTGTGTGAGAGACTCTGAGCCAAAAGCCACAACAGCCAGTGATGTTGGAAGCCAGGCATCAAAGAGGCCGGATCAGAGGACAACTGCCCTTTGTTGGTGGCCCTCTCAGTTGGGAAATCGCCCCAGAGACCCGAGAGGGATTCTCTCAACAATTGGGTAGGAAGTAGACCAGGGGCCCTAAATGTTGTAATGGGGGTGAGGCATGGAATGCAGGACGGTTCCCTGTTGACTGAGTGCTAGACATCCCCACCAACACCGCTAAGGCCCTGGGCTGGAGCTCAGTGGAGTGGAAAGGCCTGCACCCCCATAGCAGATGACTCTGCTACTGACCCTGACCGCGAGGCTGTGCTGCTGTGAACTCCAGGGCCTACTACTAACTCTGGCTGCTAGGCTGTACTGCCTTGACCTAAGAGACAGATAAAGGGATTGTGCCAAAGTTACAGAAGCCTGAGAGAACCCCCAGGGACCAATCAAAGCCACAGAGGTATCTGTTTCCCCCATACACCATGGACTTAGTTCAGCAGAGGCGATGGGGTGGACTTACTACACGACAGCCTCATAGAAAATGAATGGCAGAACAAGATTAGAATTCAGGACTTGGGCTACTCCTAATTCTGTGCATATTGCTCAGGTAACGTTGCTCCCTTTATGAAACCACAGAAAATTATTGGAAAGTACCAGCCTTGAATTTGACTCAGAAGGACTTGATCTAAGAAATATTTATATTTAAAAGGATCTCATACTGTCAATTGTGTGTAAGCATAGCTGGGCAAAGGACAAAAGCATTTGCAACACATTTTCTTTATTGTCAGTTCTCTGCTCTATCACAAGTCTTATGATATTAGGTGATTTTCATAAGGCTCCAGCTTCTGAAGGCAAGCAATTAAATGAGAATCTCAGTTTTTCATTTTTAAAAAAGTTTCCAGTCATCATGTTTCCAAAGAAAAGCTTGATAATGTGACCCAGTGCCTATTAAATATTCAAAAATAGAAAGCAAATAAAACCATATGTTTTTAAAAACTTCCTGGGTTTTAGCCCAGTGTCATACTTTTGGAGTATTGGGTCATGGGGTTGGCAAGTACTACGTTCTGCAAATCTTTTACTGCATTTCACATTACCCATGCTGGTAGCCTTTCCTCCTCTTTTGTCTTGAAGTGAAATTTTACTCAAACAAATATTCATGAAAACAACATTTCATAATCAGAGTCAAAAGTCTTAGTCAAGAAGCTAAATTGATTAACAGACTAAATTTCAAGCAAAAGCTGAAATATTTTTACAAGATTAGGTTATACAATCAAGGACTAGAAATATTACCATGTAACTTAAATGACCACATACACAGCTCAGATCATGAATACTGAATATGTTTCAATGATTATGCCTACTATGATCCATTTTAAAACAACATGTTGGCTGAAATTTGTGGGCATAAAACTATTTTAACCAATTTTGAATGGACAATTCGGAGGGAGGGAGGGAGGGAAGAGGGAAAATTCACAGCTTGTATTGCTGACAAAGAATAGTCAAATATTCTGCCTGAGGAATACTTCAAAGGTGGTGAAGTGTACTTAGCATAAGAATCTGTGGAGGAGCATTGTGGTAGGAATATTATGAATTGAGATTAGTGATAACATTGATGTGAAAGTTCAGTCTCTCTTTGTTCCCCAACTTTTGAACTTAAGTATAGAAGACAAAGAAAAGACAACCCAACATTCGTCTGAACAAGGGGTTGCCAGAGTTTAGATTTGGACATGGAACATAGGACTCAAAACTTTGTAGATCATGCACAAAGAACAGATTTTTGTGATGCACATATACTGAGCTGCATGAGATGGCCCATGGTAAAATATGAAGCCAATCTGTCTCAAGGTCTATACAGATCTCCAATTTATTATTTAACAAACTATTGGAAAGTTCATCTCTTGAATCCAGGATCACCAATTGGAAACACACAAGTGTTCATAAAAGTAAAGAGGTTGTGAAGAAAGGCAGCATAAGAGGGACATGGGCTGTGGCAGTTACTAAAGTAGATTTGGATAAAATGATAGAATATTGCACACAAGATACATACTGTGCATTGTTGTTTTACTAAAAAAAAAGAATCATGATACATAAAATGTAAACCAAATTAAATTAGTTTCTACTATAATAGCACTGTGTCTAATAAACTCTTAGAAACCTGGACTGCTCATTCCCAACCCTATGCTTGTCCTCAGCTGGCAGTAGGGGAATATGGGATGAAGCGCCATTAAGCACAGAAAGCTTAGTTGTCTCTATTGCTTTTCATGTTGTACTGGCAGGTTTCTTGATTAATGTATACTGCTTGGCTTCCTGGGATCAGAAACAATATATCAAAACAAGCTCACATAATTCAGTTCCATGTTTTATAAGTATTCAAGAGCTGGATGCCAAGACTGCCAAAAATCTCATCTTGTATATATAGGTATTTTGGATGTTTCCTGAATGACAAAATTAAAAAGTCCTGCCCTTTCTTATCTTTTCATTTGTCTTTATCAGTTCAAAAGTTCTACAGATCATATACATTTGCAAGACCCAAGTGACAAAAACCCTTTGAATGAGCATAGTTGTGTGTTCTGCCAACTCATCTCTTGTGTAGGCGTTCATCAGCAGTGGCACAGGCTGGTTGGATGTCAGGGGAAATCTAAATTTGGAGGCTGGAGATGCCTGGAAGTCATTGCCTCCTGGCTCACCTCCAGTAATCCACTAAAAATCAGTATTGGTAAAGTTCACACTGTGAGCACTGAGATGTGTTGTGAAATATAAGGAAAACATGGGAAATGTTATATCTGTTGGGAAGTGGTTTAATAAATTTTTAAGGAAACCACTGCTGTCAGGATCCAGTTCCTCTTTATAAAACTGTGATTTTAGTTTTTTGTTATTCAACTTGTTTGTTCTAAAACTTGAACTGTCTCTATGTATTTGTGTGACCATGTGCAATTTTCACATGTTTATACATAATGCGTTGATGACATGTTGCAGTGTGATTTACCTTGAATTCTCTCTAAGTTTCCTCTGTTGCACCCCTGCAATGAACATGGAAAACATTTTTAGCTGAATGATATATATTTTAAATCAGAGTAAAGTAGAGTGGTTCTAATGACCCCATACAAAATGCAAATGGAACAGAATTTTTGGAGATGCCTTTTAAATCTTCTTCTTGAGGATACTATACTATTTGCACAGCTCTTCGTCACAAATAAAGAAACATCTGAGTTCTCTTAGCCTTGCTAGTAAATGATTCTCTAAAATCCAGAAACACATATGACTTGCGCACCATGATGAAATTCCACCAGGCACAGCGGACTTGATTTTACACATATTTGCTTTGAGAATTTACAGTGAAAACCTGGAAATCCCTGGCAAGAAGTTAACCTGTGCACCAGTCATTTAGCTTTCTTATCCAAAGATTGTTTCTCCCACTCTCCTCCCTCCAGCTTCAGACCTTTCACAGTAGGATTTGCTTATTGTTTGAGTAATGCAAGAGACTTGTCAATCTCAAATATGTCTCCTCTCCCTTTACGCAGTGTGTCACATTCCCCTTCCAGAATCTGGTCCCGTATGCTCCTGTGACCGCCTGATCCCCACTCCTGAACCCTAATTCACCCTACTTAGCTTGGTGACCACTCACTCTTGAGTCTGTCCACATCAGCCTCCTGCATGTAATCAGCCCCAGGTAGTGAGTGTGCTCTCCAGCCATTTAGGGGACATTCCCCCAGTGGGCACCCCCAGCTCTGAGAAATCTCACCAGGCACCTCCATTCTACAAGGATCAGGACCCTTCCCTAATCACTGTAGACTTCTCACCTTCTTCACCCATTTATCGATGAAATGGGCATACCCAGCCTCACTCATTCACACCCTCTAAAGTTCACACAGCTTTAGATAAAGCAGAAACTTCTTTATTGACTAGGGACATGATTTGAAGTGAATACATAGCAAGTCAATGCACAATGTCAGGAATTATCACAGGCAAATAAGACACATTCTAAACCTACATCGCTACCTAACATGACCTCATGGTCCAAGATACTCACAACTCACACATCAACTGACACTAACTGAACTCTGCTGGAAGTCTCCGTGGAGTATTCAAGAATGGAAATTCCCAACTGATCTGTAACCTATCGCCTTCTGTTAAGGAAGGTAGTCAAAAACAAATTAATCAATTCAGTTGCTAAAACAAAACTAGTTTCCTCTGTGGCTTAATGGAAATGAGTGGAACAAGTTTCTTGAATTTATAAAAAGAACATCAAAAGGCTAAAATTAAAATTGATTATTTTTAGAAGATAACATAGAACCTATTGCATTGCTGCTCTATTGCAAAAGATGTGGATTTAGGACCCAGTTCTACAAGATGCAAACTATCCTTTGGGAAATGGTGAGTGTCATTAATTCCAATAGGTTAATTCATGCAAGGTTTCATAACTGAAACCCAGATTTGTAAAAGTACATAGGAATTGCTTTGTTTAGCATTGCAGTGGCTGACCATTAGGGATTCTGGCCTTTAGTTGAAGCCCTAACCCAAAACTAGATACAGAGGCTTCCCTATTTCATACCATGCCTGAGGAGAATTAGGCACCTAAAAAAAAAAGATCCTCAGAAGCCAGTAAGCTGGTTGGTAATCTTCCTAAAGTAGCCAAGATTGAAAAAGGCATTTGGAGAGATATAGGCAAATAGGGGATTTAGTAGCTGATGTTGTGTGCCTGACTGATGAGCCAGATACAGGTACCCCATTCCAAAAAGGATCCTTAATCACAACGACCCACTTCATGGCATTTAGAACCTAAGCCAAGTCATCTTTCACAGATACATACATTTCAAAGCCAGAAGGGACCACTATGATCATCTAGCAAGCTCTTCTGTGTAATACAGGCCATAGAAAATCCCCAAAGTAATTCCTAACACAGATCTTTAGAAAAATATCCAGTCTTAATTTAAAAATGGTCAGTGATGGTGAATCTAGGAGATTTTAGTAAATTGTTCCAATGGTTAATTAATTTCACTGTTGAAAATTCACTGATTATTGCTTTACTTACACCAGGATATCAATAGCTAGTACAGTCTTCCCACATGCACACACCCTCCACCTCTATTTAAAGTTTACTTCAGAGTCTATAATTCAGCCCATTAAAAAGTCACTCTGAAATATACTAGGCAAAGACAACATTATCTGAAAGCAATTAGGGTTTGTTTGTTACAGCAGATTTTCAAAATATGAGTTTAGCAGTTTGAGCTACCAAAGTAGACAAAGGAATGAAAAACCAGAATTTTACAACCATGTCAAAGTTAGTGATCCCATACAATACTTTAAAAGAGCTTCTTGCTGTAAAATGGAATTTTATAGTTTTATCATGAACTGACATGCTAAGTCACCCCAGAAATAAGTTAATAGAGAGACTAACCTTAATGTTTGGTACTGTATGAGCAGACAAGAAAACAAAACAACTTAAACCAAAACACTCAGCATATTACAAAGTAACCAGCAGCTTATCTTTGATAACAGAACTCATATTTTGAATCAAAACTGAGGGAAAAAAAAGGCATATTCTCCTTTCCCTCTTCTATAACAAAGTGGCTCTGAATAATTAGGTAATTGGCTTCCATAGTTCTGTTTCAGCACAGTCACTTTTCCATTTAGAGGCATCTTCTCCGAGTTACAGGCTTGTTACCCTAATTAACAAAGTCATATTTTTACATGGCTGCCCTGTTACATTAATCAGCCAATGAGAATTTTGCTAAGAAAGAAATTCTCATTTGGCAACCCAGACACTAGCAACAGGTTATTAAAATGGCTAGCTGAAACATGGGGATGATTCTAAGTGGCCTTTTTACCACATTATCTCACTCCTTTCCACCCTTCTGTCTGGCTATTTGTGTTGAGCGTTAGCAAATTTGGGGTTTGTTAGTGGTGGTTGAGATTTCAAAGGAGACTCACACTTTTGCTGCTGATTTCTATGAACCACCTAACAGTGGGTTTAGGTAGTGTAGGTATCCACTGACTTGAACACTAACAACTTGAATATTGAAGGACTTTGGAGAAATTGCTCCTATGGGATTTGAAGATTTATGTGGTCACTCTGAGCATGGCAGTTTGTTTGGTAAATCAGCATGGGTTTTATTTGGTGTGTTTGTCTTACATGATCACAGAATGAAGTGTTAGGCCCTGGCAGTGAAGTGTCAGCAGAGTTAGTATTGGCCTTACCCCAAACATAAACAGGTTGGAAAGTTTAGGTTTAAACCACCATCCCCTTTCCATGAAAATTAGAAAACAGTACACGCCTCTTAGGAAAGGAAACTTGCTTTGCAGGGAAGCCTGAGCACTTTTCAGCTTCCTGGGCAATAGGCTGTTTGACATTTTAAGTATTGAGAGCAAAGGAGGTTCTGAAGGACCATTGGTTTTACAGAAGTGGGTTAAAGCCCAAGACTGCACAACATACTAGACCAGGGGTCTCAAACATGTGGCCCCTAAAGCTATTTCCTGCAGCCCGCAACACTATTGTTAGCAATATTTGTGATATTATTGTATAAAAGAGTTTCAGTGCTGCAGCCCTTGGTACTAGTCTTCATGGGGCCCTGCATTAGTCCTCATGTGGCCCTTGTGGTGACTTGAGTTTGAGACCCCTGCACTAGACTGTAAAATCAGAAAGGTGCCTGTCACCTGATCTCTTTCACTGCTTGGAAGATGGCATACCGTGAGGGAATCAGAGGTATCTCTGGTGCCTGACACATGGGACACGTGCCCCAAGTCCTGGCGCCAGTGCCCCGAACTGCTGGCAGACCCCTGCCTCTCCCAGCCCCATCCTGGCTGGGTATCCAGAGCCGGGCCAGCTGAGGTGGCACCTGCCTCTCACAGCCAAGTATCCAGGGCCAGCTGCAGTGATGCCTGTCTCACCTGGGCCAGGCCGCCCGCGGCAGCCGCTGTCTTGCCCAGCCCCAGCCCTGGCCGGGGTTGATGGCTGGGCTTGTAGCAGCAGGAGCCCCAGACCTCGACTCTGGGTTGGGACCAGGGGCCTTGGCCCAGGCCCAGGCCCTGGGTCTTACCTTGGGGCAACGATGCTCCTGGAGGGAATTAATACATTTGCAGTGAGTTAGCTAAAAGTCTAGCTATCTTTATGTGTCTTCAATGGCACCTGTCATTTTTAAGGGGCATATTCTGATTGCAATTGTAGTGGTGTAAATATAAAATAACTACATTATGATTTAAAACAGATCATTCAGGATTTTAAAAGGTCATAAAGGGAGACGAACTATGTCAAAGATGCTTGTTCCAGAGTTTTCAGTTCACATTTTTTTTAAACAGAGATGAGTTGGAAGCATAAATTACAGCTGCTTCCAAGTGTCTTTAACTTGCATAGCCAATACTTGTGTAGCAAAGATCATCGGTGGTTTTGACCTTACCCGTATTAGAGAATTCATATTTTCAAACAGCTGCACTGTGCTTGAATATCTCCACTCTGTTAAGACTAAACCTGCTTTCTTTTAATAGCAAACATGCCTCATTTCTCTTTTTACCTATTTGGTCTTCAACAAACACAGCTATTGTAACCTCAGGAAGAAAAATCTCACTTTTCATTCATGTTTTTCTGAGTCTTTGCAAATTATTGCAGAGCAGCTACGTACTATGAGATCTTACTCTTCATTCCTGTATTTTTTCCCAGTAGTTGGCTCTTTTTTTTTTTTCTTTCCTGGGGAATCTAACATTTTTCATTTGCAGATTTCTTCAGAAAATTGTGTCAGATCTGCCAAATGAAAATAAAATGTGAAAGCATCAAATAGGGAAGTTTGGGGGTATGTGGTGTATTGATTTTATTCATTTGTTTGTACAGTAGTGCATTTGCCCTCCTCTACACAAAAATATTGTAAAACCAGCTTGATAGAAATGTCAGCAAATTGTTATGGATATGAAAGTCTTATAGTACTCCATGACTATATAACTATTCTGCTGCGGCTAATGGTTCCAACCATCAGTTCTTCCCAGCTATTCATTATTATTATTTTTACAATACTACAAATTGCACTGCATACTTAATCACCTTGAATGAGGTGGAAGTGTGGGAGGCTAGAGAGAAAAAGATTGAAATAGTCAAAGAGGGAAATGAATAAGACACTAATTAGCATTTTAGCTGAAAAGATGTAAAAGGAAGAGACAGATTTCTGAGAAACAGGGATGGATTTTCATGGTGACCTTTTTTGATAACAGCTCTCTATGCTGTTCACCTGCAAACTCATCATTCATTCTTAATGCTTGAAAGTCAGACCTGCTTACTAATTTGTAAGTGCATTAAAATTAATACTGCATAATACTGTTACAGGAGGTAAACACTCGACTATAGAGAAGTCAGACAGTTAGGAAATTAGTTATTTCTTCATGGGTTCCTCTCCCAGTTTTTTTCTTTCCTCTTTTTCCACTTCAATCACGTGATCTCATATACATTGCCTCTTAATCTTTCTGCACTTTTACTTTTCTCCATTAAGGAAGCAAGAGCTAAAGATTACTTGATAAACTTCTGCAGAATGAATGAAGTTCTTACGGGTCAGATTTTCAAAGACTCAGCTGATGGTTACATGCATTTTCTATAGGACTTGGGTCCCTAGTTGTTATTATTGGGTCCCTAGCCTTTGGAAATCTCCTCCAAAGTCAATATAATTTGTAACTTCACTCTTTGGTTAACAAGTGTTTTATGTAACATTTTACTAAAGGTTTTCAGAGTATTTCTTCCAACAATGCCACTCTAAGTTTTACTGAAACTGGGCCAGATTCTGCCTTCAGCCATATTCCAGCAACCCTATTAGTCTCAGTCTTGCCAAACACGTTTAAATGAAAGCAGAATTCAGTCCATCCTCCAAATTCTTCACAATATGATATAAAAGTTCTACACTTTCCACTTCCCAGAAATTAAAACACCACATTTATATATGCCCCTTGTACTCACTTTTGCCTTGATCCAAAGCTCAGTGAATTCAATGGACTGATTTGAGTGGGTTTTGGGAACAAGCCCTTACCGCTGTTCTACCAGAGTTTCTAGAATGTTATAAATGCATGTTCCACTAAGTTGGTATTTTCTCTTTTATTTGTGTCTGAGCGGATTGTTTTGTCCAGCTGTTCCCAATATAGTTTACAAGACTTTATGGAGGAGATAAATATGTGATGATTTGCAAACTTCTACCAGAATGTGTTTTAATATTGTCACCCTTCTCAAAACCATGATGAAGTAGCATTTTCAGACAACTAGCCTGTTCAGATAGTATTTTTTGCCAATAGTCCTCTGGCACTCTTTACAATGTTGACTTTTTTGGTTCTGATAATAAAACCAGAGGAGAAACCTTGGAAATAACACTGGACATGTAATGGAGTTGGAAAATTCAGCAGCATTAGCTAAGATGTCCTTGTCTGTTGGGAACGTGCCTAGACAGTGGTAGGCTTATTCCAGGGCATCATTCTTCTTCTCTCTCACACCTGCCGCTTTGAAGAACTCAGTATCTGGTACTCTTCTTTCTTTTTGATCTTCTTAAAAAAACACCTTGAAAGGAAAGAGACCAAGAGATGCTTAACCTTCCATTACTTACTGGTGGTGGAATTCTCTAGATGAAGTCTTTCTAAAAGTTCTTTTTAAATTCAAAATGGGAAATAACTTCATTTGAATGCTTCTAGAAACCTATACAAATTTTGAGCATTATACTCCATGAGAAAGGATTAGTGAATTAATAACCTGACACATTCCCCACTAAAACGTCCTCCATGTAACTCATATCAATTACATCACATTTGGAAAGACATCTTGCTGACATACATTAGTGATACATTCAGACTAGTACGTACCAGTGACCAGAAATTTCAATGCAGTCTAGGTACCTCAATAGCCCTTTGGGTACTTAAGCTAACATTTAAGTGACTAGATGAAGAACTCAAAAATTTTCAAAAGGAAGCTATGGTCAGGATCTGAGGTTAGCTGTGCTAACATTTTAGCAATTGTGGACATGACTAAAGGTTCAGGCAGACTATAGAGTTTGAACTTTTCCATCTCTTCAGAAGCTCTAGTTATCTTTTTTGAAAACAATCTTGACTATTCTAAGCTGTGTTATCCATATTAATGGCCAAATCTTTTAATAATACTGCTAAGCTCTTGGTTTCAGTGTTATCTTGTAGCAATGAGTTCCACTGAGTGACTGTGCAGAGTGTGGGGAAAAACATGGCCTTTTAAAAGTTTTAATTTACCAAGTGTCTCTCTTTTAATTTACCATAATTTAATTTAATTTTTAATATGTCACTAATTAATAGGCAGAATGGATTTGTCAAGAACAAATCCTGTCAAACCAACCTGATAGCTTTCTATGATGGGGTAACAAGCCTTGCGGATAGAAGGGAAGCAGTATATGTGGTGTATCTAGACTTTATTAAGGCTGTTGGTATGGTCTCACATCACCTTCTCAATAATAAACTTGGGAAGTTCAGCCTGGATGGAGCTACTATAAGATGGGTGAAAAATTCTTGGATACCCACTCCTAGCAAGTAGTTATGGTTCTCAGCCATGCTGGAAGGGCATAATGAGTAGGTTACTGCAGGGATCGGTTCTGGGACCGGTTCTGTTCAATATTTTCATCAATGATTTAGATGACAGCATGGAGAGCACACTTATAAAATTTGCTGATGATACCAAACTGTGAGGGGTTGCAAGTGATTTGGAGGATAGCATCACAATTCAAAATGATTTGGACAAACTGGCGAAATGGCCTGAGGTAATCAGAATGAAATTTAATAAGACAAGTGCAAAGTAGTCCACTTAGGAAAGAACAATCCATTGCACATATACAAAATGGGCAATGACTGCCTAGAAAGAAGTAATGCAGGAAGGGATCTGGGTGTCATAGTGGACCACAAGCTAAATATGAGTCAACAGTGTAATGTTGTTGCAAAAAAAGCAAACACCATCCTGGGATGTCTAAACTAGGAGTATTGTAAGACAGATGCAAGAAGTAATTCTTCTGCTCTACTCAGCCCTGATTAGGCCTCAGTTGGATTACTGTGTCCAGTTCTGGGTGCTGCATTTCAGGAAAGATGTGGATAAATTGGAGGAAGTCCAGAGAAGAACAATGCGAATGATTGGAGGTCTGGGACACGTGACTTATGAGGGAAGACAGAAAGAGCTCGGTTTGTTTAGTCTGGAAAAGAGGAGACTGAAAGGGGACAGGATAACAGTTTTCAGGTACCTAAAAGATTGTTACAAGGAGGAGGGAGAAAAACTGTTCTCCTTAACTGCTGATGATAGGACAAGAAGCAATGGGCTTAAATTACAACACAGAAGGTTTAGGATGGACATTAGGAAAAAATTCTTAACTGTCAGAGTCATTAACCACTGGAATGAGTTGTCTAGGCAGGTTGTGGAATCTCCATCATTGGAAGTGTTTAAGAGCAGGTTAGATGAACACTTCTCAGGGATAGTTTAAGAGGGTACTTGGTCCTGCCATGAGTGCAGGGGTCTGGACTTGATGACCTCTTATGGTCCCTTTCAGTTTCTATGATTCTTGTTCTTGTATAACAACACTGGATGAACAGAGGTTCCTGATCTATCTGTTCCATACCTGTTGTTATTTTGTGCACTTTTTCCTTTTACTCAGCTACTCACTGGCTGCATTAGGAATCCTGACTAATGACTATTTCTAGACTATTGAATGCACAGTATACTAGGCCATCAGCAGCCTCAGCAGCTCTCTACCTCTTCCTCTGGGTCCTGTTGTGCAAAACCAAGAGTTACACCACCTTTACCATAAGCTTAATCCATTCCCGGTGATTTATTTAGTAGTAGTAGTAGTAGTAGTAGTTTTGGTGTTGGTGTTGTCATCAAAATGCCATAAGCCCAAGTCATGGATCAGGACCCCATTATGCTAGGTGCTGTACAAACATAGAACCAGAAGTCTTTAAGCACCACAAGACTCCTTGTTTGTTTTACTGAACTAGACTAACGGAGCTGCCCCTTTGGTATCAGGCATATAAAAGGTTTTTAGTAAACTCTGAAACTACTATGGAACGATAAATGGGCAAGTCCTGACTGCCTACTAAAACTCAACTATGCAATTTTGAAAGTTCTGCTCACTGGAGAGAGAGGTACATAGTTATACAGAGGTATAGCCTTTTGTAAGAGAAAATGCATTTGTGTACATGTGATGCTCAGGGAACATCTCAGCTTTAATGGACTTTATGTAACATCTAATTCAAATTGGTTCACATGCGGAAAATGCTGTTTTGGGGATTCCTCTCCCCCTTTCTTAAAGGAAGACTGAAAAATCAACAGACATTTATTAATGGGATTTAGAGGCCGAAAGTCTTCCTTGATATATTCAAAGAGATGAACCTCTAGTGGGGATCCACTAGTTTCTTCCATAACTAACAGTATTCCCTGCCATATTTCTACTTCATGCCTTGTTGAAACTAAAAAAATTCCAACTGTGTTGGATATGAGACACTTGTAATACCATTCCAGCAGTGACACACCTGAAACTTGCATGCTATATAACATTTCATTTCATATATGTATTCTGTGTATCCATCTGCATGAAATATGCACGTGCAATTCTATCTAACTTTGAAAGCTTCCCAAATTCTAAGTTTGAAAATCTGACCATGATTATGGACATCAAATGTAAAAGAGAATAAATAAAATAAGCCTGTATATATAAAATGGGGTTAATGGGTGAGATTTATCATTTGTGGCTCTGCACATCAGTAACGGAAGAAATGCTATGTTGCACAGCTTCTTTACTAGGCTGTGCTACACCATGAGCTACTGTTTACTGTACATGGCCCAGCCTAGGCAGGAAGTCAGAACAAAAAAATAAAGCAGGCATTTGACTATATCTTTCATTTTACAGACATTATATAACCTACAAAAAAACTCTGAAATTTCTTTCTTTTGGAATCTAACCTGTTGATAGTAAACATGACTTGACTGATGGTGTATCTGAGGTTATAAGACCTTTGTACGTCTCCTTTTTTTATTAACATACATATATAAGCATATACACAAACCCCTATTTTTGAAAAATAATATCTCTAGTAATCTTTCTGGCTATGTCTACACTAGCAAATTACTTCTAATTAAGGAGGCTTAATTTGAACTATTTTGAACACTGTCTTCATTAGGCTTTGCCTAGTTTGAACTAAAATTTTTTAGTTCTAACTAAGCACAGCTTAGCTTAAACTAGTTAGTTCAGCTGGTTGGTCCAAACAAACTGCTTAGTTTGAACTAATTTGCATATTTAGTTCAAACTAGCCCAATGGAGACATGCTAGTTGAAACTAAATAAGTTTGAACTAGTGGTTAGTTTGAACTAAAAGCAGTTTTTTAGTTTGAACTAACTTTTAGTTGAACTTGCCTCTTTTTTCTAGGTTGAGCTAAAAAGTTAGTTCAAACTAAATAAAAATTGTGGCTAGTTTAGCTAGTTTAAGCTAAAAAGTTAGTTCAAACTAAAGAAACATGTTTAGTTCAAACTAACTTTGAACTACTTAGTTCTGACTAAGCAAGTCCAAACTAAGGTTTTAGGTGTAGACATAGCCTCTGGGATCAATCTCTGGAATAAATCATTATTTCAGATATATTAGTCCCAAACAGGATTCTCTTCCACTTAAATTCAAATGAAAGTTATTAAGGCATTGATCTTTGTGGATAAAGGAGCAAAAATCTACAAAACATCAGTACTTGCCTCAGTTTACATCTCAGAGCTAGGAGACCTGACTTGCATTCTAGACTCTGCCACTTAATTACTGTGTGGCCCTAGAAAAGATCTTACCCTTGCTATGCCTCACCTTCTCCATTAGTTAAAAATAACGGGGTGTAGCAAAGCTTACCTTTGTGAAGTTCTTTAAGTTCTGTGACTGAAAAAACATTGTACAAATGGCAGGTACTATAAATAGCATGTTATTAATGTGAATGTGCAACAGGGGTCAGCTATTGAGTGACCTGTGCGTTTCAACACTGTACATTTATAAGGCCCTCCCAGAACTAGAATGAAACAGTGAGATCCACACTGCAGGCACGGAAGACTTCAGATTGATTTTCACTGGAAAGAACTGCGGCTAATTTGCCCACATATCCCCCAAACAGTAGAATACAGCCCTTAATCTCTTGGACACCAAGCCTAGAGTTTTAGAGGTTTTTAGATAATGCTTCACTCAGTGTTGCAACATTTGACTTTTCTAGCCTAAATCTCATTTTCAAAAGGTATTTAGGCACCTAGGAGCAAAAATCCCACTGGGTGTGTCTACACTTAAAATTTAATTCAATTTAATGAGGATTAATTAAAATTAAATTAATGCATGGCTACACTGGCTTTCATTAATTCGAACTAAGGCATTTCTTAGTTCAAATTAATGAAAGCTTACTTCGAAGTTATAAAACCTTGCTTAACTTTGAAGTACAGCTTAATTTGAATTTATTGGTTCGAATTAACCTAGTGTAGCCATGTTAATTCAAACAAACTATTAATTCAAATTAATGCTTTTTTACCTTCTTCTTCCCAGGGTACCTTCCTCTTTTTATATATTGGGTAGGGGCATGGCCCTTCTTGGGGGTCATCTTGCCACACCTCTCACGGTGCCCCACTCCTAATTCGAACTAGCAAGTCCTGTCCATGGGCTAGTTTAAATTGGTTTTCTAGTGGGGTCATGTTAATTTGAATTAACTTAATTCAAACTAATCATTATTAGTTCACATTAATTAGTTTGAATTAAGTTAATTCAAACTAAGCGTCTAAGTATAGACATAGCCATTGACAATTGATAGGATTGAGGCTCCTAGGTGCCTAAATCACTCTTGAAAATGCAGTTTGGGCTCTTAAATCAGTTAGGCTTTGCAATGCTAAGTATAGTGATGTGTAAATACCTTTTTAAATCCGGGCTTTATGGGAGTATGGGGGAGGAATGTAATTGAAAGTACTGTTTTAGTGCTGTCAATTGCCCCCATCTCCCCACACACACCTTTCCTCCCTCCCTGATATAGTCACTGGTCTGGCCTTAAGCTTCCCTTCCTTTGCAGTTGATGGGGAAAATAGTTTCTTGAAGCTCTGGTTACAATAAATCCTTCAAAAGAGACTCTCATAATGGAAACTCTGACAGGCTCTTACCTACAGCAGTGCCAGCAACCTCTACAACAGCCCTAGGAATCCATTGTATAAGAACTGGAAGCGCCTATTATGTGACAAGCTTGAAAAATCACAGTAATCACCCAAGCCATTTGGGAGGGCTCATTCATGAGGGTGGGGGGTGGGGCGCAAACCATAAGGCTTCAAATAAATATTGCCAAAGGAAGAGTGACTTATTTCCAATCAGATTTAATTGAAAGAAAAATTGTTACAGTCTTTGTACTTTGTCTATATGACCTACCTTTGGCATTTCAATATCAAGCACTAACAGGAGGAAAAACCCATCACCTATCAGTCACTTCACTTGAAAAACCTTGCATACTCCTGGGAATGTTTATCTACCATAGTAAAAACTTTGAGAAAGATGTGTACGTACTAATGATTTTCAGATTTTTGCTGTGCAAGCTATGGATTTGACTGAGATCATTCCACTTGTCTAAAAATGGTCTCTAAGCAACAAGCACTCAAATGTTTTCAGATCTTTTTTTTTGTTTGACCCAAGATTTGTGCTGCATTAGATGAGTAAACACTGCCATGACATGACATCCTTGTTATTTATGTTATATCCAAATAAGTGGAAGAAAACCTAGGCAAATTTCCATTAGCTAATTATAAAAACCTTCTTATATTCCCATGAAACTAATTTTATTTTGATGAAAAACAGACAACTTGGAAATGGATTTCCTACATTTCAAGAGATAAGATTAATTCTCAGTATGGTCTCAATTTACCAAAGACTCTAAAAATTGGAGGTCTCTATTAATAAACATCACTAGTTGCTCATGCAGTTACTTCATTTTATTGCACAAAGAAGATTGCTAGATTTGGCAATTTCTGTCCTGCTATCTGCACACTGTCTCCTTTCCTCCCCTGGAATGCAATATTAAGTGGTTTCTTCTGAGGGGTTAGCGGCAGCATCCTACTCCCTGACAAAGCCCCTGTGGGGAAGCAGATGCAAGGTGTACCTTGATAGAAGATAGTTATGTGTAAGTGCTGTATGATGAGCACCCATATTGGAAATATTGATGATAATGAATTAACAACTAAATTATCTTTTGAGCTCTGAATGGAATAATTATGGAAAACTTACGTTTGTACAAATTTACACTGCAATTAGCCATGAATATAGCAAATGATGCTTTTTTTTTTTTTAATTTTAGAGCCCAATCCTGCAAACCCTTACTCATATGATAGTATCACTGGGGTTACCTAACATTGTTTTCACAAGAATGTCTTCTCTAGAACTTTTACTTACAAAAGGGAAGCTGTACCATTACTAGTCTGTAAATAGAGACCAGCAAGGGAAGCAGCTGATGCACAGTAAGCATTCAGCAATGCAGAGCTGGGGCCGACCACTTTTCCCCCAGAATAAACCATATAGTCTTCAGATTGCCTGGAAAATCTAATGGGAAGATTAATTTAGCTAATCAGGGTGGAGTGGGGGAGACAAGGACGTTCTGATTCCCTGTGGTTCTCATACTTCTTATTTATAAAATGCATTAATATTTCATTCTTTTCATCCCTAAACAGTCTATGAGGGAAAAATAGTTTCAGACTGGGAACATTAATTGAAATTAATGGAATTGGTTTGATTTTGCCTCTGAGACTATAAAAATTATTCTTTGTTGTTGTTGTTCTGGTCAGGAAAATAATCTTAAGTATCACAGGTAATCTGAGAAGTGTGAAAAAATTAGATTAAAAAGAAAATGTTCTCCCTGATTTTCACTAAATTTGGCTCTCTACATATCCTCAGGCTCTAGTTTCTACAAAATATATGAAAATAAATGCTGATTCTGAAAGGTAGCAATAAAGACATGTTTTGTTTGCTTATATATATATACACACATACACACACTACCTATATATATGTTTGTTTCTATACATACTATATATATGTATAGTGTATATATATATCTGCTGTTTCTTGGATGCATGGGAAAATGAAATTTCTTTGGATCAGATATTGTGCAAACAGCTGTATTATGAGCTTTTCAGTGCTGCCTGCCAATGACTTTAACCTTTGACCTGAAACATTAACTATAAGAGGTCTTTATGCTACCTCTGTGCTGTGCTAGTCCTGGTCTGCAAAGTGTGCCAAATTAATGTATGATATAGATTGTTGTTCACTGAACACTTGCTGACGCTCTGTTGGAATGTTTACAAGAGGTTTGCCAAACCACTAAGGCACTGAGGTATTACCAAAACTGGATGTACTAGCCAGCTTCAGGGATAGTTTCATTGCTACCCTTTCTATTCATCATCCAAAGATAATGAGGTTGCAAAACTACATATATTAACCCTTTCTAGTTTTAATGTTGAAGGTTAAAAATTATCTTGCCATTCAAATGTACAGGTCACTTCTGAGGCCTTGAAAATCCCACACTAGTTCATTTCATGAACCCAACCATCACACAGAGACCCTGGCTCCCTTGCACACCCACTGCTAATTTTATTGAAGTCCTGACTTTTCACTACCCACCATGAAATTAACATTTATCTGGAATTTTTTCTAGAAAAACTACTTCTAATATATTGCCTAACCACATAAGTATGCTTAAATGGAGTACTAGAGGCCTTATTCAGCCTTAGTCACTTAGTAAAGTTACACCAGGAATGTGAATTGGGTCTCAACATAGGAGCTATTCTTGAAACTAATTATTTTTCTTCTAATATGGTTTGCATACTATCAAGCCAAAGGTAAAAGCACAGAGAAAGGGCAGGTCCTTTGCCACCTTCGGTTTGGACTTCTTGATTGACTGTTCAGGTCTCCGAAGACCTGCTCAGCCAATCAGGAAGTTCAATCCTGGAACACCACTCCAGCAACTGGGTAGTACTGAGTTGAAGGGAGGCACAGTGGACAAGCTGGGAGTTAAGCATGAGAACTGAGGTATGCAAGTTATTTTAAGTAACTTGCATATCTCAGTTCAATCACCTCCAAAAGGGGCAGATAGTGCCGACCTGCCCAAAGAAGCACAAGTTCTGTTAAAAAGGGATTTGGAGGAAAGAAGTGGATGGAAGGTAGTTTCTCTCAAGGAGTTTGATCTTGTGAGATGTACCCATTATATAAGGGGCTTGTGAGTTTAAGTCCCATTTAATTTTCACCCAGCAGTGTTTGATTTTGAGAAACTTTAGAATGATTTGAAAAGACGTGTGCCTACTTCATTTTAAGTGGTCTCCTACGACTCTGTGCGTCTCGGAAGCTTGTCCATTGCACCAACAGAAATTAGTATTATAACATATGTTACCTCATCACCTTGTCTTCTCATATCCTGAGACCAGCATGACTATCACAGCACTGCAAACAACAATGGAAGACTTAGCAGTTAGAGACTTTTCATTTCCTCAGTCATCACTACTACGCTATGTCATACTTGATCTATGGGACTTGGTTACGACTAATGAAACAACCTGAACACTAATTTATTATATTGGGAAAGACTCTGATGGCTTGATGATGAAATGACTCTTAGAAGCTTTCTCACCTTCCATTCACAGACAACCTTTAGATAGCTGAAATTTAAAAAAAAAAAAAAAAAAACTTTTTCATGTGTCAAAAATTTCCAGCATTCAAGCTAGCAGAATACTGATCATAATGAAGCATAGAACTGATACTGTACTAAAAGTGGCTGCAAATAGCTGCTTTCACATTCTTTTTAATTTGACAGTGCCAGTCTAAACAGATCTTCCTTCTCCATTTATAGTTAGAAAGCAGAGCAGCATTTGTCCCAACATGAAATTCTACATTTTTTTAATCATTTCCTGTCATAACTAGAGTAATTATACTCCCAGGAGCAACCTTTCCTCCTGTATGTGTTTTTCCAGCATTACTGGCTCCTTCTGCAGTTTGTGGCCTGAAATGATTTTTTTTTTTTCTCTTTTTGCATTACTATTGTGAGATGACAAATGCTGCTGGGCCTGTATCAAGCTCTATTTTGATCATGACTCACTCAACTCACTGTGTTATCCAAATCCCATTTTGATCTCTATCAATTAGACTAAACCACTTTGGGCCTGCTGTGCTGTGATTGGAAGAATCACTGTTAGCGTCAGTGGCTCAGAGAACTTTGGAATCCCTTCCTTCATCTTCCTGAGGTGCGTGTTTAACAATTAGCCCATTTTGTGTACATGTCCCTGTTTCTGGCACTTTTTAGAGTGTTTGTGTTTAAACCAAAAGTCACCTGCACTAGAGGGGGCTCTGCCTACCCTCAACATAAGTAATCAGTCTTCTGTTTTGCACATGATTTGGCCTTTGTTCTGGTTCTGCTAATTTTTCTAGGTTTACAATTTATCCTGCAGTGGATTTATTTTTATGTTAGTTTTGCCTAAGAACAAACACCACCAGGAAATCTGTGATTGTTCCACTAAGGAATTGTGTAATGTTTCTTGAGTATCTTTGAGTGTTTTGACAGCTGATTTGTCTGGAGCATTTTAACTGAATAACAAATTGTACAGTTTTGTGGCATCACATTCAATAAACTAGCACTATTTGCCTTAAAATGCTGTTCTAATTTTTTGTAATACAACCCCTCAGCAGCATTGCTAAAGACATTCATTTCATTCTCTTATTTAAATCATGACACTGAATTGTAACGTGGTTGCTAAGTATTCTGCAGTCAAGTTTTATTCTGCTACTCTGGAAACCAGGTCACCTGAAAATTTTGAGGTGGGACAGAGCAGAGCAAGACGTCCTGCTTTTCACTCTTTATGAACAACACACACTTTCTACTTACCAAGCCTGGAATTCCACTTTCTAATCTGGGAAACCTCATTTAAAGAATTAACTCTTTTTGGTTGATGAGTTTTAGAGCACTGGGGCCTCAATTCCCTGTCTCTCTGTTCCATAACTGTGCCAACACCAAGGGCTGGGACATCTTGTGCATCAAAATTACTGAAGTTTCTGCTATATTAACACTCAGCATCCAGAAGTGCTGCAACAGCACCCTAGAATCTATACTTGCTGGACAATCAATGTTTCAAATGCTGTCTCTGGAGAGGTTACTTTAGTGTAGCTAAGTAAGAAATGTATAGAAAGCATGAGGCCAGACCTACACAGATTCATCTAGAAGGTGTGAAAAAATTAACTTTTAGAAAAAAAAATTGAAAAGGAAAGATGTTACTATGAGATGATCAGTTAAATAATATTAATAAAATCTAAAATATGTTAGAGAAAAACAAAAGTATATTAAGGGAAAGTAAGAAAATAATGGCTGGTGCTTTAAAAAATAATACTGTGAAAATGTACAAATAGATGCCAATACTACTGAAAATAAAAATATTACGGCAAGCATAAGAAAACTTCAAAAGATATATATTTTTCAAAACTTATCAAACTTACCATGAAATGAAGGGGAAAATAGTAACAGATATAGAACAGTACATAAAACATGCAGTATCATAAATACATAAAACAAATCAGAATAAATATGTCAAAGCATTATATTTACTTCCTTGTCCCTCTTACGCTGGCTGGCTGAGTTATAAATTGAATATGGATGAGGCGGAAGGTGGTGAGCCTCAGTAACATATCCTGAGATTTCAAACATAAATATGTAGTTGTAAAATAAGGAGAACAACCACCACCCCCCTTTGATAAGTGACTATGTCTTGGAAACATAAGGCATAGACATCTACTTCTAGCTTGACATTTGAATCATTTATAGCTTTTGAGGGGAACTGGCACAAGTCTTATTTTTTTCTAGGACAGGACCCACATGTCTTTATAAGCAGCTAGACTGTCATTGATAGTGCTCATGAGTTTTTCCATTTCTGCCATAAACCATGTGTTCTGGAGCCAGCGTGCTTTTGTAGAGAAGTTATTATTCAGCAATGTCCTAATACGTGTGCATGTCATGCTAACAAGCCACAGTCACTTTGTTTATTTCCTGCTTCCTAGGGAAACAGATTTTGGCAAATTTTCACTCATCATAATTATGTTCAGGTTAAGTGAAACAAACTTTCCAAGTGCATTTATCACACTTCAGCACCTTTTGGTTGGTGGGTCTAGTGTTCCTCCACTTTTATCATGTACTATTCAAAGGATCAGAAATAGCTCCTGAGATACATCCAGTCCAACATCCTTTAAAGCCTAGCTTCTTCTACTAGGCTCTTGCTGAGGCCATTGCTAGCATGTAATGGTGGCAAAATAAATGACTATGTCTGGGATGGAAGTTCTTGCTTGATCCCTTGCTATTCAGTTAGCTGATGTGGGGCTCACCATACAGCAAAGCAAAGGAAGCAAGTCAAATACTTCTCACACAGCTCCTTTGTCCAAACCAGAGGTGACTATGACAAGATGTTCAAGGACTCACATTTAAGCAGCGCTTGGCTGAACTTACAGTTGGTATAACGCAGTAGTGGGGTAGCTAATAATGTGGGAAAAGACCTCTGGTTATCTGCCTTAAAAAGTTCTTTTAGGAACCAAAACAGTCTCCACATATAGAAAGGAGAGTGGGTTTTCTTTCATGGAAAATATGCCCCAACATTTTTCTAATGAGGAGCATTTCTTTTAGTGGGTACAGAAACATTCTATAGGAGAGGTAACAAAAAGCTATGAATTAAAATGCCTTTTTTATCTGTAAGTTTTGAATATTTTCAGACAGAAATTTTTCATGTTTGGTATTGGCTGAAAAGTGTTCTGTTTTGTTTTGGTTTTCTATTTGAAGCAAAAATTATTCAGCTGCTTCCAAACACAAAGAGGAGAGAAAATTCATTTTTCTAATTTTGAAAAATAATCTTAACCATTTGCTAAGGCTGAGATTAGAAAGGTGAAATCTGGCATAGGAAAAATCCTTCATAGAAGAGTAGTGTAAGTCCTTATAAGAGCTATGGCAACCAGTTTGGATTTGATTAGCTTATTTGGATTTAAAATTTGGGGCCTGATCCAATGCTCACTAAAGGCATTTAGGCTATCTTTACTAGAGAAAGTTAGTTTGAACTTGTTAGTTTGAACTAATAAGTTCAAGGTTAGTTCAAGCTAACCTTAAACATATTCGTTTGAATTTACGTTGATTAATTCAAACTAATGTTAATTTGAATTAGTCCACTTTGTTCGTTTGAACTAACCGTCCTTAGTTCAAACTTATTAAGTTTGAATTAAGGGTTAGTTCAGTGGTCAGCAACTTTTGCCAGCCCCAGTGCCAGCCCCACCAAATGCACCCTCAGTGGATGCTGGGGACAGGGCCAAAAGGGGGCATGGCCAGGCTTTGAGGTCAGGGCTGGCACCCGCCCCCACAGCAGAAATCGGCCTCCAAGGGTCAGGGCTGGCCGGTACTGCCCCCCTCCCCTGCAGTGGCAGGCAGCCTCTCGGTGTCGGGGTTGGGGCCGGCGGCACCTGCCCCCAGAAGCAGCAGCTCCAGGCTGGCCAACCCATCTCCGCTCCCCTCTAGCCCTGCCCAGCAGGAGCAGGGCCAACAGGGGCCAGGAGCCATGCACTGCAGTTTCCTTGTCCCTGCTGGCCACACTGCTTGGCGGGGAAGTGTGACCAGCTGGGTCCTGGGGGAATAGGGGGGGCCTGAGCAGTGCCACGTGCTGCTCAGGCTCAGCCCCCGTGCGACTTTTGGCACGGGTGCCAGGGGTTGCCAACCCTTGGGGTAGTCCTACTCTACACTGTACTTAGTTCAAACTAACACTCGAACCAAGCACTTAGTTCAAACTAACCAATGGTAGTTACTAGTTCGAACTAAGCATTCATTAGTTCAAAATAAAGAATTTCTTAGTTCGAACTAATGAAAGCCGAGTGTAAACAGGGCAAAGTTAGTTCAAATTAAGCCTCCTTAATTCAAACTAACTTGCCAGCATAGACAAAGCATTAGAGTATGTCCACTGACTATAGTAGACATTGGATCAAAGCCTTGAAAAACTCATAGTTGTTTTTGTAAGTTGTGGGTTTGGGGTTTTTGTGTGGGTTTTTTTGTTCTTGTTTGTTTTTGGTTGGTTGGTTTTTGGGCCAAGCCCATTCTACACCTTACTCAATGCACACCAAAATCAATGGCTCCTATTGACTTGAATGGGCTTAAAATAGCATTATAAGCAAGCACCTAAATGGGCTTCTCAACAAGCTAGCTAAACATATAGAACTAGCGCTAAGGCTAGTCCCCTTTCAAACTTTATATGGTTTAAAGGGGCTGAGAAGTAGGAATTGTACAATGGAATTTATACAACACATTTTCAAAGCGCACAGACCTTCAAAGTCCTGCTGTGAAATCCCTGCAGTGTGTCAAGAATTACACCCTTGAAAACCAATGCTGCTTCTATTAATTTATTTTCCCCTTTTTTCTCTCATTTTTAAATCCCCCTCCAAAAATGCCATACAAAAAACTATATTAAATGCATTAAGATCACACAATTAAGCACTTAAACAACAGGAAACACCATAGGAAATGACTGCATCAGGATAGAAATATATCAGTGCACACACACACACACACACACACACACACACACACACACGTAGCCTAAACTTTCTCAACTTGTGCACATATATTAAGATACTACTCCTAAAATACCACAACAAATGTAGGATCTCATTATTTTTGGTAAGTCATTGCTATAGCGTGTATCCTTTAGATAGAATCTGAACTTTATTATTCATGTATATAATGCTGTAAATTCCCCCAAACGTGCTACTTAAAGACATGTCCTACCAATGAGAGTTCATAGTAAACCTGTACAGCAGGGGTCAGCAATTCCTGGTACATGTGCCAAACCTGGCACACAGGTCTATGCAGAGCAGCAGACTGGCTGCTGGCCCAGTGGTGCCACAACTTCTTCCCCCACTGGCCCTGTGGTGTGGTTCCTGTCTCCTGCTGTCCCTGTTTCACACCTGGGGGGGGGTCGGATCATCAGGAAAAAGGAGTGCACAGCTCATGCCCATTGCTGTCCCGCTCCTGGTACCTTTCTAGTCCAGCCGCGGCACCTTTCTGGATCACTCCTGAGACCTGCTGAGGATTCGGCAGGCAGGGCTGGCACAGGTGCCAGCAAATGTTGCCAACCCCTGCTGTACAGTAAACCTACAGCCATTAGAATTTAAATCTACTGGCAAGAGATATCTTCTGCACTTGCACCAACGTGTGAAATTCATTCCCATCTAGACATGCAGCACAAGTCCTTCACACAATTTAAATCCCACTTACACTCCATTTTGAGAATGTAAATGATACATTGCCCTCAGGGGTTAAAGTTAGCCAGAACGTGGGGGACTGCTGTTCCAGGGCCCTCTATTTTTAGGGGTTCAGCGTTCCAGGCCCCCTAAAATAGAAAATGGAGCCAGAATGCTGCATTGCAGGGCCCACCGTTTAAAAACAGTAGGCCCTGGAATGCAGCATTCCACCTCTATTTTCTACTTTTACCGACCAGAATGCTGAGCCCCTAAAAATAGCTAGCCCTAGAATGGCGTTCTGCCGCATTCTGGCAGGCAGGAAATTCTGAAAACTCCACCTCCCAGCCTGGTCTCACTGAGCATGCTCAGAGCTTCTGAGCATGCTCAGTGAGACGAGGCTCTAGGCCAAAGCCTCAGCCCAGGCCGGGGCCCCTCCCCGTGGTGGCTGGGTAAATGGGGGGATGTTGTGGGGGGGGGCAGGAGCTGGGGGGCAGAAGCTGGGTTTCACAAGGGGGGCCCGCACTGGCATGAGGAGGCCTCACATCAGCATGAGGGGGCCTGCCGCTTTAGGAGCGTTCTGGGACCCCCAAATCATACTTTAACCCCTTACTGCCCTTTAGCTGGCCCTCAGTTTCAGGATCAATGACATTGTATGTATTTATCCTTGGTACTCCAGTCCGTATTCCAGTTATAGAGTGAATACCTTTCCAGATACAGATAGATGAGATCAGCAAATGCAGCTTATGAGTCATTAACATGTAAAGATAAGCTTCTCACACAGCTGCACATACATCTATGAATAAGTTTTCGAGAACAAAACTACACTAACTGCAGCTTCCAATGTTCAACTGGAACTCATTAATGAAGATGCCAAGATTTTATGGATGATATGTAAAGTGGAAGAAAAACACTTTATTCAACTGAAAAATATATTGTATTTTCATTTGACATGTGTTTAAGATATCTAGAATTGAAAAAAATAATTGGCTATCACAAGTATGTTAAAGTAATATTATTGGTTGACATCTCTTATGACCTGAACTTGTAATTTCTTTCTTAGTTTGTCAAATGATCAGCAAACTGCAAGGTTGTTTCAAAATAGTATAATCCTTTCATTTTAATCTATACAATCCTGTAATCAGATCTCTACTTACTAACCCAGGCATTTTCAAACTGGGGATCATGACACAAGGTTATTATGGGGGCATCATGAGCTGTCAGCCCCAGCATATGCCAGTAATGATGGCATGGGGGGGGGGCTCGTCACTGTACAAGGAAAGGCGGGGTCGGTCCATATAGATATATTTGTAGAACCAAGGCCATGTGATACATATTGCTGTTATATCAGTGTAATGGAATTTCCATTATACATATACATATTACCTTGCAATTTCACCTTTGCTGCAACAATTGATCTTTTATAACCAAACTTCGTAATGTCAGCCATTTCTAACTGAATGTAAAATTCAACAGTTCTGTTTGAATATTTGAGCAGCAGCAAAGTCGTATAAAAATGGGGTGGGAAAATCAAAGATCTATTGTGGTTCTGAGATCAGCTTCTTATATGACTGCACCTCAGTGTCCCACTCTGTAAAATGGAAGCAATAAAACTAATCTTTCACAGAGTGTGTTTAATTCATCCATGATACAACATGTGTTGAGATCCCTCAGTCATCATGAAAGGGCAGAGTTATGTATTTTTTCTCACAATTTGTATACAAGTCAATAAGGGTGTTACTAGTCTTTGTTACATGAGGACCTACACTAATTCAGCAGTTAATGCTCCAGTGCTCCCTCTTCTGCTGCTTTGCATCAGATGCTAGCTAACCAAGAAACAGCACCTGTAAATAGATCCACCTGTTTCTGCATGGATTCAGTGGCAAGCTTTAACAGCAAAGCTATTTCCAAAACTGAAACACACACAATGATCCTGTTCACAGTTTCTCTAGTCAGAGAGTCAAATCCTGGCCCCATTGGTCAATAAGGGGCTTTGACAGTGACTGCAACAGGGCCAGGAATTCATCCTGAGGCTCTGAGCCTACAATTGATAAACGAACTTTTGTGAAGAAAGCTACTGAAGTTAGTGGAACTCTATGCAGCCTCAAGTATCATCTGTACTGATATGATCTCAGCTATTCCTCATATTACTATCAAAACTTAGAAGAAAGCAATACAGAAAGATGTGTGTGTCGATAGCTAGCTAGCTAGCTAGATAGATAATCGAAAAGGTTACAATTAGCAGTGTCTTTGAATATTACAAACTAGGAAGATTGAAAAATAAATTTTAAAATGTTCTTTGGGTCTTTTTTTATATTTGCCATTTTTTTCATCAAGGAATAATGGAAAATTAGCTTGAACCCTACGATGTTTAAAAAGCTTTCTGAATTTCAATCTTTAAAACTATTTGCTATAAATATAGAATTTTAATTTTTATGTAGAGGTTTCACATATTAAAAATTGGAAGTAGTTTATAATCATATCTGAGATTATTTTGCATCCAATTAGAATCACATATGGAACATAGCTGTACATTTAAAATGTGTTATTGTGTGGGAAGAAACAAATACCATATGAATCTACATCATTTTTGGAAAAGATTCCAAAATTTGAATTAAGCAAATCCTTGCATTAAGAGAAATATTGTTCTGTCATGCTATTCATCATAAGGTAAGAATCTTGGCTCTCTGCTTTTATTGGAAGATGAATATGAAAACATAGTTAATCATTAAAAAGAGCTTTATCACCTTCCATCTGAGTCTCATCATTAACGAGGACATCATATAATCCATTGGAATGTGCACCAGGAAACAATGTCCCATGCCGCTGAAGAATGGCATTGCTCCATTGAGTTAGCAAAGGCATACTTTTTGACTTAGCAGAGCTGTGAAAATCTCACCTGTTTTAGTTTACTTGGTTTAAACTGGCCTTTTCACTAGTTTGTGTGGTTTCTCAGCCTCTTAAGTTTTCCTTTAAATTTTGATTTCATTGGCTCTGATTATGAAATTCAAAATAAACTAGCTGAGTTCCAATAAACTATGCAGATTATGAATGACTTCCTGAATTTTTGAAAGGATTTATTTAACCTAGAAACCCTATCATTAAGGTTGTGTTTGTTTATTAAATTTGTGCTATTTTTCAGGGAACAAAATAGTGAATTTTACAGGCAACATTACATTCTGTAGTCACATATTTTAATGCCAGTGACAACCGAACACTGATTTGTGGAGGATGATCTTGTGGTCACTGGACTGGGACTCAGGACATCTGGATTCAATTTCCAACTCTACCATAGACACTGTCTGTGTCTGTGAGTAAGTCACAGTCTTTGTGTGCCTCATTTCCCATCTGTTAAATGGAGCTAAAAATACTGCCTGTCTTCCACCCTTTGTGTCTGTACAGCATTCAGCACAATGTTACCTGCAAGTGACAGGCCCGCCCTTGGTGGGGAAGGGGAGTAGCGTGATAATCCTGGGCCGCGGGATGCTGCATGAACTGTGCTGCTGCCCCTGACTCCCCTGCTGTGCTGCCCTCGCCCCATGCCAATGACTACAGAAGGGAGCTAATACCTAAGGACCTAGGCAGAGCACATTCCTAAGTGACTAAAAAGTCGGTGCAGCCTCCTTGCTACAGCCAACAGATGGGAGATCAGTACTCCTTTCCCCCTGGCTATAACAGGGAGCATGGCAAAGCGCTTTGCCTGGTTCCCTAGGTGCCAGGGTCCCTGCTGGGGCTAGAGGGAGGGGAGCACTGGTCTCAGGCTGCAGAACGGAGCCATTATCTAGGGACGCAGGTGGAGTGCACAGGGCTACAGGACCCGTGCAGTTTCCCTGCCAGAGGCAGGGGGACAGCAGATCTGTGAGGAGAAAGGCAGCCTCCTTGCTGAACACCTGTCTGCTGCAGTACGGGAATAGGGGAAAGCGCTGTATGAGGAGACTGGTGGCCCTTTAGGGTTATAACAATATATCTGTGGTTCTCAAGCCAAAAAAGTTGGGAACTGCTGTGTTAGCCTATTGCTAGGTAGGCTCATACCAGGTTGATTTGCTTGGTATATTGCAGCAAATACCAACCTACAATAGGGTGTTCTCACCTTCAACATTTGGAGGATGTTGTTGAAATTAGTAAGATTAGAGGGACTGGAGACAGTTTGGAACTATTTGGCAACTCAAATAGAAAACATAATGTTAGAGCTGTGTAAAAATAAAGCAGAATTTGCTCTTTCTTCATGCATTATTAAAATTAAGGTTTTAAAAATTAAAACTTTGTTTCTCCTTTAAAAATGTAATAGATATATGTGAAGATAAAACTAGTGACTACACCACCTTGTGGAAACCATTTTATAGTTATGTTAAGCAGTTATCTGAGTAGCGTGCTATGGAATAACTGCTTGTATCTGTCATATCTTAATTAGGAGAATCTGTATATAGCTGAATTTTATAGGCTTATTTAGTTTTAACAGGTTATCATGGTTACTGAATTGTGTTGGAAAATGTTATTGAATCTTCACCGCAGAATTCTATACATTGGTCTGTACACTTGGTGGGGATGGGGGCAGGGCTCATTTCATTTTGATTTATAGCTATACTAATGCAAAAATCAGAACAAAGTTATGAAATTGTGTAAATCATAATAGTCATAAATCACAAGGTGCTCAGCAAAAAACCATGATTTGAGTGGGGAAAAGAACTTATAGACTCATAGACTTTAAGGCCAGAAGGGACCTTTGTGATCATTTAGTCTGACCTTTCACACATCACAGGACACAGAACCTCACCCACCCCTTCCTGTAATAGGCCCATAACCCCCTTACTAAATATCTGAAATCCTCAAATCATTATTTAAAGACTTCAAGTTACAGAGAATCCGCTATTTGTTGATGTTTAAACCAGTGACTGACCCATGCTTAAAGCTGCAGCGGAAGGCAAAAACAAACAAACAATCAAACAAACAAAAACTGCTGGGTCTCTGCCAGTCTAGCCTGGATGAAAATTTCTTCCTAACCCCATGATCACTTGACTTTGAGCATGTGGGCAAGACCCACTAGCCAGACACCAGAGAAGAAGTCATCGTAGGAACTCAGAGCCCTCCCCATCTAGTGCCCCATCCACCACTATTGGGGATTTTTGCTAATAGTTACAAATGGACCACATGCCATTGTAGGCAATCATCATACCATCTCCTCTGTAACTTACCACACTAAATCTTGAAACCAGTTAGGTCTTTTTCTCCCCTGCTTCCATTGAAAGACTGCTTCAGAGTTTCACCTGTCTGATGGTCAGAAAAGACTTCAGTATCTGTAATTCTCCTAATTATATCTAAATTATTAATACAGGTGCACTGTTTGTAGAGAATATCAAGAAATAAATACATTGTGTCGAGTCTAAATGATGAACCCTGCAGCCCTTACTCAATCAAAATTCCTCGTCAAGTCATTCTGCATTTTGTCTCAGGACTGCATGTCAGGCCTTAAAAAAAGAGGGATTTGGAGAAAATGGTTTAAATAAGTAGAAGGGTTGCTTGCAAGCAAAAAGCAACAGAGAATGAAATGCAGTACTTTTCATATAAGCTATGTCTACTCTAGGAAAAGTTAGTTTGAATTTATTAACTCGAACTAATAAGTTCGAGTTTAGTTCAAACTAAACTCAAACTTATTAGTTCAAATTAACAACGTGGACTAATTCGAACCAATGTTAGCTTGAATTAGTCCGCTTTGTTAATTCAAACTAACTGCCCTTCGTTCAAACTTTTTAAGTTCAAACTAAGGGTTAATCCTTGTCTACATCCTCCTTAGTTCAAGCTAAGGATCAAACTAAGGACTTAGTTTGAACTAACCAGCAGGTCTTACTAGTTCAAACTAAGATTTCATTAGTTTGAATTAAGGAATTCCTTAGCTCAAACCAATGAAAGCCTAGTATAGACAGGTACTAAGTTAGTTCGAATTAGAGCTCCTTAATTTGAACTAATTTGCGAGTGTAGACATATGTATAGTTACTCACTAATTACATTATAAATGGTAAAATCCAGTTTATTTTACTCATATAACCTCTTATTAACTTCAATTAGACCTCTCATGTGAGTAAAGCAAGCAAGGTTTGGCTTAATATTACCTTAAAAATAAACTAGATCTGAAAATAAATCAGCATGGTGATATACTATGGGAATTCCTTATGGCTGAAATATATACTCACAGTTTATACGATTAAGATACTTTAAATATAACACTTACTTTGGCAGGTATATCAGCATCAAATCCTATTCTCTCTAATAGAAATGTGAATCTGTGGACTGATATTTTGCCATTTTTCAGAGTCATCAGATGCCTCTTCTCATAATCTTGGTTTTCTGAGCAGCAAATACAACATTGAAAAATAAATGTTGAATATGGTTATAGGTATTATTTCCTTGCTGGAGAGTTATTAAGCATGCGTTAGGAATTAGCTCTAAAATGAAATTGTTGTTTTTCTACATTGATGTCTTCTGTGACTCTGTAAAATTTCATTAAAGTGTTAGACTTGATATTGTAGATCAAAGTTATCCTAAGAGATTAAGGAGACCCTGCTAATTGACTAAGGTCATGTGCTGCACTTCCCACTGGCACTTTGGCCTACACTGACAACAGAGCAGTAGTCCCATCTCAGAGGACTACTCTATCAAAATACCATTTTCTTTATCCATAGTCCAGTTTTCACACAGCTATGATAAGAAGGGATTTCAGAAGTCCAGGTGGACTGATTAGAGTTTTGAGTATGTAACTTTCTGAGTGAAAAAAATATACATGATACTTTTGAACAGTTCTGACATTTTATTTTACCCTTTAAAACTCACGGGAACATATTGCACATTAGGTGTTTAAGTATAAAGAGTGTCAGCATCTATATCAAGTCCCATCATTCAAATCTGGCAATCAGAGGATATTGGAACTGTTGCTGTCAGACCATCAAAGCCAGCTAATTTAGAACAAGCAAAGACATTTTTGCATGAAGTTCTAACTTGGCCAGTAGCACCTGATCTAGCTAAATGTGGCAACACAAAGTTCCTGAAACTCTTTTCCTCTTGATTAACAAGTAAATAATTGTAAGTCCCTGGTGGACAGGGTTTGTCACTATCATGTTGCAATACTACTGAAAACCAGAGTAGGTGTACGGGGCTGAAATTATTACTGTATACGAAATGGTGAGATCAGTGCATTGCTACAATACTTTTTCCCATCTTGGTGTCTCCTACAGCATATAAAGGATTTTGGAAAATTGGAAAGGGCTCCAAAAAGAAAATAAGACAGATCTAAGGTCTCTGAAATATACTTTATAATGGCTATGTCTACACTAGGGGCTTAAGTCAACTTAAGCAGGCTTAAGTCAATTTAAGCAACAGCCTGGGCACATTTTGAGTTCATTAAGTCAACTTCAGTGCTTGCTTAAGTCAGCTTAATAACTCCTACCCTTAAAGTCAACTTTAAGGGTTAAGTCGACTTCATTAAGTCAACTTAACACAATGTGCCCATTAAAGTTGACAATAAAGCCTTTTACGTTGACATTATTAAGTCAACTTTTAATATGTCCCTTTGCTTAAGTCAACTTTATATAAAGTCAGCTTAAACAAATGGGGCCTCAGTAAGTCAAGTTAATAAAGTTGACTTTAAGTTGACCTTATTAAGTTGACTTCCCTGAATCCTGTACTGTAGACATAGCCAATGAGGGGCTTAAGAGCTCAGTCTAGCTAGATAACTGATGAGAAGGTTAAGAGAGATTTGAACATGGCTTCTAAGCAGGGCTGTCCCTAGGGTAGGGTAAGTGGGGCGATTGCCCAGGCCCCCATGCTTCTGGGGGGCCCCATGCTGCCCTGCCCCCCCCCATGGCTGGCTGTTCCCCATTCGGAGGGGCATGGCAAGCCAGTGAAAAGTGGCAGCTGGGTTTAGCACTTCTGGTCCCCTCCCCTGCCACATGCGTTGCCTTCAGGTCTGTGCCGGAGGCAGTGCACGTGGTAGGGGAGGGGACCACAAATGCTAAACCCAGCTGCTGCTTTTCGCCAGCTTGCTGGGTCCCCAGGATGGGGAAGAGCGGGTGCAGGGTTGAAGGGGCCTCCCCCTCCCCTGGGCCGGCCAGCCCTGTGCCCCAGTGCCAGGAGTGGGGGGGGTCCCACACAGGGCAATTTGCCCAGGGCCCTGCGCCACCCCCTCCCTGCACAGCCCTGCTTATACGTGCCTAAGTAATAGTGATAAGATAGCTGATATTTCAGATTCAAAAGGGTAGCCGTGTTATTCTAGTTCAGTAAAACAAACAATCAAGGTGTTCTGTGGCACTTAAAGACTAACAAATTTATTTTTTGCATGAGTTTTCATTAGAAGAAAATCCCAGTCTGACAAAGTGGGCTTTCTCCCATGAAAACTCATGCAAAAAAAAAAATTTGTTAGTCTTCAAGTGCCACAGCACTCCTTGTTTCTTTGTTTTACTGATATTTCAGGGCTTTTTCATTTACAAACTAATGACAAGATTTAATGGCTAGAAATGGAAGCTAGAAAATTTCAATCTGGAAATTAGGTGCTTTTTAAAAAGTGCAGGTAAGTAATCACTGGAAAAATTTATAAAAGAATCAGGTTGATTATTCACCACTTGAAATCTCTAAATCAAGACAGATGTCTTACTAAAAGATATGCTCTAGTTCAACCACAAGTTATCATGCCTCTTTTAAGAAAAAAGTACTACAAGTCTGTATTATTTAGGAGGGTAACATATTTGAAAATAATGGCCCCCTTATGTCCTTAAAACTTACAAATCTATGAAACCTTTCAGAAAAAGCCCGACTCTGACAATGGATCATATTTCAAATTCTTATTAGGACATGTTTTTTAACATGTCCATGGAAAATGTCTTCATGAAATGCAAACCCAGTGTAATCGTTTCACAAGAAGCAGTGGAATAGCTTAGTAACATCTTTTATGTAATTTCACTGGCTGGGGCTACCTGTCTTTGGAAACCATTATCACCTTTGAAATTGGCTTTGGGAAGCAAGACTCCACTCTCCTGGCTCCACCTCAGGGCAAAGGCAGGGAACTCCCATAGCCCTAGAAACTTCTAATATGTCAGACTCTTCAACACAGAATGGAAAGATAAGGATTTGGGGTATTTTTTGTTTTTTTTTTTATTTAACTGATCACCTGCCATCACTTTTTTGAACAAGTTCTTGATTATGCAATAGTAACTCTAACAGTGGGATTTATTCCACACTTTGGTGATGGGCTCATTAACATTAGTGTTTTAACTTCCTCTAGTGTCCATCCTAAATTTTACCTTTATACCTCTTCTCTTATAGTTTATACTTCCCAAACCAGATTAAATACTTCCCCTTTCTCAATACTGGCATCCTTTAAATCTATTTTGATTACCAAATCATCTACTAAGCAAGCATTGTTTAGACACAATTTTAGTCCTTACAATATCATCTATCATTTACAAATCTAGCCAGTCAAAAATTTAAATTTCAATATTTCAGAAATTGTTTTTGATCTGACATGTGACAAAACAAAACTGAACATTTTGGACTAAATAACATTCTGTTTTGATAAAATGAAAGCCTTTCACATTGGTTGACTTGCTATCTGACGTTAATGTAGTAGCTTCTCCCAGGACTGAATTAAGCAGCCTCAGGCTGCCCACCACCACAGACCCTCCCTCCAGCCTGGGTCCCCAGCCCCACATGACGATGCCTTCTCCCCACCAGGGCCCCTGGCCACCGCACCATGGAAACCTGTAGGTGGACTGGTGCTAGGGGGACCCTGGGGCCGGAGGCCATTCTCCCTGATGCTCCTGCCCCAGCTGGTCTGACCTTCGGTGGGATCAACTAGCTCACAGTGCAGCCTCCAGTGTGGCCCTCCAGGGCCCGGGGCAACCATTCCAGAGGCTGCGCCATACACCAACTGGTCCACCCCCAGAGTGAAGTGACCACACACCAGCCCTCCCCAAGGTCGTACCAGCCAACTGGAGTGGGCCAAGGCGAGAGTGCCATGGAGCCCAACCTCCGGCCTCACACCCATCCCCAGGGCTGATAAGGGACCCTCCCACTGCCACCCAGACCCTGCTAGTGCTGGGCTGGGGTGAGCGGGGTTGCAGGTATAAGATCATTGAGGGGCCTTTGGGGCTGCAGCCTGGGGTCCTCCTTCAGGCTGAGACCCAGAGCTATAGCTCCTGCATTGATCCTGCCCTGGTTTCTCCTAGTTAGCATCAGAGGGAGGCCACAGCCTTGCTATACCATCCACTGGCCGAAAGTTAATCAACAGAGGGTCAGCCCTCTAGCTCGGGCAGACAGCAACGCTGTCAGGCACATCCCTCCGATCGGGGCTGAGAATCTCAGCCAGTCTGTGGCCAGCTCTGTGGCTGGAGCAATGCAAACAGTTAAGCTCAAGCAGGGCCACTGCTGGTCTAAAAAAAGGGCTGTGGCCTGAGCGCCAGGCCTGCCACACAGCCACACCCCTGCGGCTCAATCCATGCCCACCCCCCAGCTCAATCCTCCCACCAGAAACCCAACCCAGATCTGGCCCTTGCTGCTGCTGCTGCTGGCCTGACACAGGTGGCCTGGCCTGGATCCATCCCCTGCTGCTTGCCAGGGCAGGGCTGCAGTCCCAGGGGCCCAACAGCAACAATGCCCCTGAGCTCAAGACCTCTAGCCGTGGCAGAACAGCAATAGTCTATGGTCTGGTTCTCTGTCCACCAACACAAGCTGTCCAGTCTAAAGTAGGTTGGCTGCCACCCAGAGGTTGGCAGCATGGGATAAAGGTACCTGGGTCCACCTTACTGCACTGGGTTCCAGTCCACAGCCCTTTCTGGGTTAGCAGGTACCCGGCCAAACCACGCTGACCATTGTTTCAGCAACACACTCAGACTAAGGTCTGGTTTTCCTGACCTACTTCCTATCCCTATTTGTTGGTAGGGTTTTGTTGCTCACAGGTCCTCAGGATACTCAGCATCTGATAATTCTAGCAGCTCCTTGGGGTATTTGCCTGGAGGGAGCTCCTCACAGTCTCCTCCAGAGGCAGAGGTTCATATAGCCTGGTGCAGAGGCCAGCAGCAATGCAGCAACATACCCGGTTTTCCTTCAGTTGAGCTGGAGGCCTCACCTTTTATACTTCCTGTTCTGCTCCTCCAAGTCCAGCCAGACCACCTAATCCACCTAACCAAGTCCACCTAATAAGGCCCTGGCTCAAGGAGCCATTGGCTTAGGGGCCCCGGGAGCTGAGCAGGCCAGCCCATAGGGTGGACTTTGCTCTCTTTCCCTGCCTCTGGGCTGGCCCTCCATGCCCGTAGGTGGAACAGCCATCCCAGGGGTGGGGTGAGAGAGCAGAGCCCAGCCTCTGGGGTGTCCCACTCTGCCTCTGAGCCGGCCCAGACTGGAGGCTGGGTTCTGCCCCCCTAATCCCCACCCCCACAGCAGAGGAAGGGCAGCACCGCCTCTGACCCAGGCCTTCCCTCCAGAACCAAATGGGACAGGTTTCCCCTCCAGTGCCAGGAGCCATGGCCACCCCACCAACAGTATGACCCACAGGGTGTGACAGCGAGGGTTCTGGGTGGTGCCCCAAAATGCAGCTGTGTGGTGCCTGGGGCTGTCACATTTGCATCTTCCCCATGACTTGTACCCCCTACCTATCCCCTGCACAAAGGAAGCGGGGTCCTAGCTGCCGGGACTCCTCATGTCCCGTGCAGGGAGAGTCTGCACAGGGTGGGAGGCAGGGGCATGAAGAGGGAGAGGCAAATATGACTTGGCCCTGGGTGCCAGATAGCCTCAGTACACCTCTTGGCTGACCTGACCATATAAGAGAACTAGGCAGTCAGCTAGGCTGCCAGACTTTAAAGGGGTGTCAAATTACCCCTTTAAAGTGAATTTTTCCTCTATTTAAGAAAAATATATTAATATATTATTTTTTCTGTATTTTAAATGCGGAGGGCACCAAAGTCATTCACCTAGAGTACCAAAAATCCTTGGCCCAGCCCTGTCCATTCCAATTTAATTAAAAAAAAAAAACTATTCTAAATGAAAATATTCTAAAATGATATTTTATTGAACCTGACATGTTCCTATGTCAAGTTTCAATTTAGACAAAACCAGCATTTTCTGATGAAAAAAACATTGTGCTGGAAATGTTTTGACCACTTCATTATTTATTTTCCTCTAGTTTATAAATGTCCTTGCACTGAACTCCCAAACTTCATGCAATTGCAGAAGCAAAACGGTTATATCAGATAAATATTTTTAAAGATATCCTACACTCTTGGTAGAATACTTGCAGTAAAAATTGTCTGTATTCTTACAGGGTGAAATTTAGCCCTGTGCTCAAGTTCAGTTCATTTATCCCTAGGCCAGTTCAAGGCCTATGACACATTTAATGGTGGCCACTGCAGAAGGGTGAATTTCAACCTCAAAGTCTAGAAACCAATAGGTTCACATTTTCCATTAGATTCGCCTCCAGAATTAATATAATCAATCATCGAGGCCTCATTTATGTCACTACTCCCACTAGGTACCTTATTCCACAAGTGGGCCCAGTAAGTTAAACATCTGGAACATCTTGAGGAGTAGAATTATTCTGTAAATAAGTGTGGCAGCATAAGGCCATTTCTGAACAAGATTTTGAGAAATCTCTAATTTTGAAAACTCAGTTCTGATTCACTCAAACTAAACAAAAGAGGATGGGGGATACATTAGTCAATGCATTTTGCAGTTATTCAATAAATAGCAGTAATTAGAACTGGTTAAATATTGTAACAAAAACAAATTGTTGAATAAACTTTTTGATGAAAACCCATGATTTTCCCAGAAAAAAAAATTTGATTGGCTTGCATATTCACTGCTCCAGGGTTTTTGTTTTTTGGGGTTTTTTAAATCCTGAAAGTTGGTAGGAAAACTCTTTAAGTCACTAGCTTTAGAAGAATACTGGAGACTTTAGTTCTTAGTTATATATTAAGAATTGGTTGATCTTATACTAAGCTGGTTTTCACACACAATGCACAGGAAAATAACATGCTTCCAGTGTTTCCACTGTTTAGTACAGATTATCTCTATCCATCCATTTATTTAGCTGTGCGCTTAACCATGTTGTGTTTATTCATTAACAGCTTTTCCTTTTTTAATCTTCACATCCAAATGAAACTTTTCCTCCCTTGATTTTTCATTCTGAACTCTACTGCTGTCACAACTTCACTTAGATATAGTATTCCATCTCACTTTTTTCCTAAATTTTTGTCGAATGGTCACAGGAGTCCCAAATTCCCAAGTTATAAATTTGATTGACACTTTCCTTAGGTGAATCCCATGAACTCTTTGTTCCTCAATTTTCTCCAGCTATAAAAGAGGATTCATAATATTTCCTCATTCACAGGAGACTTATGAGGATTAATTGATTAACTATAAAATGTTATATGTATATGGTATTATTTGTGTTACCATGTTGTTTTTGTTTTTTGGTTTTTTTTTACTATTGCATTCAGTGATATGTGAAGTGATTCCAAATGTGTTAAAAGAAAGATACTATTCTTAATTTTCCTTGTTCCATTATTGCTATGATCTTTGGCAACACCTACTGGTGGTAAAAAACAAAACAAAACAAAACACAAAAAAACCCAGTGGTATAGCCACATTACATACATATCCAAATCATTACCTTACAGCCTGCTACCCAGCTGCAGAGTATATGGATTCAATAAGTGAGCATAAAAATATGAAGACAAATTTATAAAAGAAATTGCATTGGGTTCATTGTCTCAGATTATTCTTTTATATTACAAAGTTTAGTTTTGCATAAGGTATACAGGCACCTGAAGTACAAAGTTGCAATTTTATGCAAACTTAATATAAAGTGAAGTTCGTATAGAATGTCACCTGTACTCTTGTCTAGTAACAAGGTCTATTGAACAATAACTTAAATAACCTTTAAATGTTTAATAAAGAATTATTTCCTTTTGCTTTCAAATCCTCTCTTTTACATAGCATAGCAGCAAGATGCTATATTGTATGTGAAAGTCTGTAAATCTGCAGTAACTGAAAAACAACAGAAGGTGCAGTAGCATTCTTTATGTTAGTCTATATTGATCGGCTCTAATGAGCACCAGTGGAGTTCTGGCTAATGGTGCTATGTCTGGTGTTAAGGGCAAATGTGGGAGAAGATTATCAACCCAAGGGGTTTAACAGTTGCCGGACTGCCCTCAGCCCTCAGGGCAATGATGCACTTGAGAGGTCACTGTATCAAATGAGGGAAAAGATTCAGCTTGTGCTGCTGGAAGAAATGCAGCAGGAGCTAAATTTTAGCTGAGACTACAGGCATCAACAAAACAGTTGCTAGATGCTGTTCATTCCCCACCTCTCAATCTGCAGTAAGACCATTGTCTACCTGGTATTGAATTTCTAATTATGAATCATAACAGCAATCTGGTAATGAATAACTCATTTCAGTTCCTGTTGATTTAATTTGGCTCAGGTGTGCAAAGTATATAACTGTATATAATCTGTATAAGGATCTTGTTCAAAAACCAAGGTGAGTGATGAGTGATAGTTTGTAATGCTTTCATACCTGACGTCTGCTTATCACCTGGGGGGGTTATGCTGCCATTTGATCTGAATTTGCTTGATATTTCATTCATGTGTTGCTTGCCACCCCCTTTAGAGATCTGAAAGGGGTAAGATGAGTGACCACAAAAGCAGAGATGGCCACTGGCCTTCAAGGGAAAGTTAACTGGCAGATACTACAGAATGCTCACAGTAAATGTTAGTGTAGAAAGGAAGCTACAGGTATTAAAAAAGATAAAAATGAACAGAGAAAGGCCTTGAGGTGTGACTCATGTTGCACACTCTGTGCTTTCATAGCATATTGGAATAATTTTAACTATGTGAGGCACTGAAAGATACTGAGAAGACTGTTGAGACTCAAGCATGAAATTTCAAACATTTACCATAATAAATGCTCATATTTTTTAAACCAACAGAATGCTTAATTTATTGTTGTAAATAAGCAAATTAAATGTTATCCTAGCTCTCAGATAGAATGGTACCCTGTGGTTATGGCAAATAATTTATTAGGTCTTTAAAAATTCTAAAACAGGGATTCCTCTTGCTCCTTGGAGACCTTTGGTAGGTCAGATTATCTTTAAAAAAAAAATCTTTAGAGCTCTTTTTGTTTGTTTTTTTCCAATGCTAATATTCTGTAGAGGTGAATCCAGCATTCTTCATTCAAGCCATCGACTTCAGTGGGAGTCTTGCCTGAGCAAGGATGAAGGACGATGGGACCTGGTCAATAGTAAAGAATGTCTAAAATACCATTACAATACTCATGCAAAAAGTGAACAGAACATAAATGTGATGAGTTTGCACTGAAGTTAGAAATATTTGGCACAATCACTTATTGGAAGCAATAGTAACATAAATAAGGCTATAATTCATATTAAACGTTGTCCACAAAGAGACTGTTTATGGGATTTGGAGCACTCACCTGATGGAAATCAGCTCAGGCTTTTAATATCTGATGGTGCCCAGCAGTTTCCAATAGAAAGACATTTATTTACATCAGAAAATCCATGACTAAAAATCACACTTTTTCCTTTTGCTTGCACCAAAGAATCCAGGTTTTAGATCAGGATCGAACCAGTCTAGCAGGAAGAGTGTGAAGAAGTTTTCATTTCAGTTGTGCATGCTATTCCTGCTCATCTGTAGAATGAGAGACTTTATAAAGCCAACAATGCAGCATCTTTCCCAAGTATTAAAAGAAAAATACTGAAATACTATAGATGTTAACTTTTGAAATTGAGGGTAGATACAAAGCGTGGATCATTTCTATAGAGAACTCTGGTATCCAGAATGCAGGATTTCCACAAACATGTTTAATAATTGATAGTTTTCCCATATGTTTTAAAAGTACTTAAACTTTTTAAATTAGAACATGGCTGACGTTCTACATAAAGGATGGGAACAAGAACAATACTGACTTCCCATTTTCCTTGCTTAGTTTCTTGGCATTGTATTTGTTACTTTTTGTGTTGGTCTTTTTCTGTGAAGGAGATCTCTGGTTTTTTGAAGTGTTTCGTGAACTTATTGTAGTTTAGGTCAAATGAACATGTAGAGTTTGAAATCAGCCCTTATTAGTTTAGCTGAACTGACAAGTAACATACTGAAAAGAAAACAAGTGTTGTATCACTTGATATTTCAACAGCTGTATTTGTTTCGTTTTACATGAGTACAATGTGTATGCATACGAGTTTCCCAAAGTCAGTTGAAGAATCAGTTGTGAGTGCACCTATTAGAACTGACAGGATAGTGAGTGCAAGCTATGCTTAGTTGGGTCGTTGCTATGTTTACCCAGACCATGGTTGTTAACTCTAAAATATAATTAATCCCTAATGACTGTTCCAAACAAATATTAAAACTGTAGAAGAATGCAAATATTAATGTTACCACAAAACTAAGCAAATAACTCAGTGCCCATAAATGCATTCATCTAGTGGGCTAAGAAAGGGTTGGTTTGCTCAGACAAATAAATAGGGCTTGATCCTGTGTTTTTTACATGGATGGCAAAAATTCCATGGAATTTAATAGAGTAGGATGAGGGCTTAGCTGGGAAGCTACATGCTATAGATAAGAAGATATCTTTTATATGCGCTTCCAAAAGTGTGGGGGGGGTTCACTTAGAAAAGTACATTATATTTACTTATTAATTTTCTTTCCCTTTAAATACAAAAAAAAAAGAATTTTCACCCCAGTTTTAAGCAACCTGACATTACTTAAAATAATTGATACAAAGGATAGCTGCCTAGAAATATAAGAAGCCCCCTCCCAACAATATTGAAACGTATTTTTATCACAGTAGCTTAAGCAGCCAAGAAATATACCCCCTACTCAGAGTTTCAGCTGTCCCCAAAAGCCCTACCAGGAAGATGGTCTTTATAATCTATGGCACAAATAAAATTACTCTAGTATCACATTTCGTCTCCCATATGCATTTCCCCTAGTTAAATGAAACATAACAGTATCTCACAGGTTTTTTAAGCAATGCACCTAATTTTGTTTCCGCTAGAGGCTTTTCATTTTGCAATAACCTAGCCTTCACTATTTAAGTGCCACTAACTCCCATTAGTGTTCCCAAGACTACGCTGTTTAGTGCAGTCCTATCATTGTCAATGATGCAGGAAGTACAGCTATGTGAACCTTTCTTATCAACACTTGAAAAGAGAGATAACTTCCTCGGTTTTGCGATGAACTCAAAACTTAGAAACCTTTGCACCTCAAAGAATACTCCCTATAACACTATAAAGTCTCCTTTCATATCCACAGGTTCCCTTGAAACCCCAGGAGACCTCTCCCCTTAGCTAATTATGTCATTTTAGATTTGGGGAAGAAAAATGTTCCATGTTCTACACCCTTCCTATCTTCTTGTCTCGGGGAGGATGCAGCTGTGATTCTTTTCCCATTTGGCTCTTTGGAGAGGCAGGACTGCTTTCAGTGGAGCCTTCTGGGAAGCAAGCTGCCTTCCTAATCCCATTTCACCATAGCAGGTCAAAAAAGGTTCCTGCTCCTGATTCTTTCAACTTTGGGGCTTGATTGCATTAAAATGAGTAGGAACCTTTCCACTGACTTCAATAGAACCTAAACCTGGCCCAAGATCCCATTGGAAGTAAGAGGATGGGGTCAGCCCCTGCCCAAGATAGTCTGGGATTTCTAAACAGTTTGCCAACTGAAACTGAATGTTATGCTTCACTGAAACCATTTAAATCCAAACCAGCAAGCTTGACATATAGCATTAACAGCACTATGATTCTGCCACACAAGTCTGTGCAATAGCTGCATGCTAAAATTACAGTGACTGTCTACTTGCTCCGTGGAGCAGATGTATGTAGAACAATGGGAGGAATCTTCCCAAACCTTTGACATTTTATTTTAATCTCCTGACTTTTAAAGCCAAATCATTAGAAACCAGTGAATTATTTCAGATAAAAGAAGAACCAGGCCTATGCTTCCACACTCTCCCTCCAATACACACCTTGTCTGAAGTTTGGAAAAATTTGTCTCGCTTTTTCAATTTTATGCATATTTGACCTTCTCTTGCTCCAGTCAGGACTCAAAATAGAAATGAAATGTACAAATTAGAAAGGGTATTCTTGCTGCATTATTTCCAGGATACAGGAGACACCAGAAATATCCTTATGGATAGTGACCCCGTTCTTACTGGATTTCTAGCATAAATCAGTATAGCACCATTAGCTAGTCATGCTTCACTGATTTACAACTGAAGATGTGACTCCAGCCCTTCTGGATACTTATTTGAACCATGCCTCTACACTTCTGGAGGTTAACCCATCACTAGAAATAGAGCATATGATGGGAGCAATATTTTTATTAAGTAAATTAATTCATATCTTGTCACTTCAAAAACTAATTCATATATCAGATTTTTAAGACAGGCAATTGGCCTTTGGATGGATCAGGTCATTTGGCAGTGATCTTTGGCCATAAATCTTTAGGTCACACCCTCTGCTTGTCCAGGACCATGTCTCAATAAAGTTTGACACTGCTTGTCAAACTCAGTTTTGTACAATCATCATCAACGACCAATTTCTGCTTTTGGTTAATCCCTTCCAACTCCACTGGTTTCAGCGGGACTGAATGGGTGTAACTGAGAACAGAATCTGATCTTCAGTCATACCAGCCAGCCTGAATGAGGCCAAGTCTCTACTGATGTATTTTTAAAGCCTATATATTTTTAACTTTGTTATAATGAATTTTTGCCCTTTATACACAAATTGTCCTAATCTTATGACAACAGTTTGGCTACAGATAAGATTAACGACCATTAAACATGCACTATTAACCAATATCAACAGTATCAGGTTTTGTCTTAGTAGTGATTGGGCCTGTCATTCATTCTTTCTAGCAGTTCTTCTCACTTTATTTTAACTTTCACTCTTTGTTATATCCATCCTAACCCCATTTTTACTTCTAGTTCTTTCCTTGTATCCCCAAAAATCTTTGGAATCAAAAAACAGGCCTCTCTAGTCACTTGTTCTACCATCTGGTACCTGACTGCATTGCTTTCATGAATCTAAATTTTACAGGTATTTAGCTGCTCTAAATCTCCTGATGGCACTGCCACTTGACCACTGTCTCTTGATTTGGTTTTAGGGTCAGCTGTCATTCAAGCCTCCCCTCCCCTCCTATTCCTCCCAGCCACCCAACAAAACAGCAAGATAGGCTAGTACATAGAACCCCCCCCCCCCCAAAAGAGCAAGCCCATACTACTGAAATGGGTTTTTCGACCCTCTATTAAATGCATTTGCTTCCCTGCTGATGGAATGCTGTTTTGTGTTATAGCTAAAATTGAAGAATAATTGTTTATCTCAAAAAAATTACAGCCTCAATGAAACTGTCACGGAGAAGAAAATAGAGATAATGAACTTAACATGGAGACAAGTTCCTTGAATGAAAAAAACAAATTGTTATTATTGTACTCCCTGACTTCATAAAATCATTAGCAGTAAAAGGAGAATGTGGAGAAGAAAATCAAGTGCTGAATCATGAAAAGAGTCAGCAGATCAAGGTCTTTCATCTATGAAATCTTCAGCAAAAAGAAAATGAACATCATATATTATTTTCAATTATTTTTTAAATTAGGGCAGAGAAAGAGGGGAAAAAATACACAAACCCTCCCTGACTTGGTGTTACTTCAGTTTGTAGCTAGAAGGAAAGTCCTTGCTTATATTGAAGTAAAGTTCTGAAAATAAGCAAAGAACAGATTTATTGATTTTTGGTGAAGTCTGGGTGTAAAAAAGAGAAAGAATAAAGAAGTGCTCTTTGCCCGCTATGTCCAAATGACATCCCAAGTGGCCTTCTTAATGGTGGGGGAGGGGAGGGGGCAGGTGTCTACCCCAGCACATGGATAGAACTGCCCTTAGGCTAGGGCTAATGGTATTGGCTGAGCCTGCTGTAAGCCTCTCTTTTCTAATAGCCAACTTTCTGTGTGCGAGAAGACAGACAGATATTGATTGGTCCAAATGCCCTTGAGTTGACAACATCTGAAATGAAAATCCACAAGGCTAGCACAAACTTTCTGCAAGTTCAATTTCTAGAATCTGATTATGAGACTGGACTGTGAAACCATTGAGACATGTAAAAGGTCTCCTTTTTGTCTTTGATTTTGCACATTTAATTATTGTGAGGTAAGTGAGCTCATCAGATCTGCTAGACAAATGGCAATTTTAAGAAGCAATTTAAGGATAATAGTGTTTTGATTAAAAGTAAAAAGGAAAACCATCTCCCCATTGTGAGGTTTAACCACAAAAACTAATTGTGAAAGACACAAGTCACATCTCCTGCCTCTAAGTAGTAATTAGATATAAATAAATAAAATATTCATTCTCTTTTCAGCTGCTGCTAAAAAGGGTGCTTTTAAAAGTTATTTAATGATGCTAGAGAAAGATATGCAAATTTAACAAATTTTTATCTTTTAGGAAAGTTACTTAAGTCTTTCAAGGTCTAAGTTTTAAACTAGAGGTTTCTCTATGCAGTGCAAGTTTATTTTATAATGATTTTGGGGTTTTTTTCCAAGAATTAAACTGCTGAAGTTACAATTCACAAATGCTAAGCACTGGGAATTGCAAAAGCTGCAGGAGTTTATTTGTATCTTATTATACATTCTTCTGTATTCTACAAATTCCTCCTAAATCAATACATTGATGACTGTATAAACCTTAAATAAAGCATTATTAAACTGGAAGTAGTGTTCATGTCTTAGTGGGTTATTTAAAAGCATAAAAGATACACTCACGAATCAGACTCACGCCAAGTAACCTACAGATGGAATACACATTAAATTTATTCAGTCATTGATTTGTAATGTTGATCCTCTATGGCTTCATGTTTCTTTCCTCATTAATCTTAGTTAACCCTCTCAAAACAGTGCCAGCACTGTCGTTTGATGTATTGGAGATCCAACATGTGGAGGATGATGCTATTCAGGACTGTGATTCATGCCATCAGTAGGTCTAAAGTCACAGTACCAAAAAGCCCCCTTTTTTTAATATTTAAACAGAAAAGATTATTTCCTTCCAGAGACTAGTCCAGAGGAAGGGAAGCTGAATGACTTGGCTACATAATGTTATTAGATCTGCAAGAGGTCTCCTGTGAGGCAGGCTGCAGGCAGCAGCCAGTGCCAGTATGAGAAATAGTCAGCATCCAAAGAAAGTCACATGCAGACACAAGGATGGGGCTGGAATAAACAAAAGTCAAGACGTTGTAAATCAAGTATTATGGTAAGTTGGTTTGAAAACTTTAGAAAAAGGCTGCAACATGTCGTAAATATCCACGTGTTCCTTTTATTTTTTTAAACATCTCCACCTACCCATTTATCCAGTTCTCTTCTTCTGACCTATCACTCATTAGCAAGTCTCTCTTTGCCTTTCAAACTACTAATGGAATCCATCCTCTTAGGATTCAATAACAAATGGACAACTGTTTGGGTGACTGACTGTCACATTGGGCCTCAAAGCACCAGAAACTTCATGACAATGATTCTTGCACGTATGCAATAGTGGCACCGATTGCTAAGGAGCCATTCCAGCTCCCATTTAAGTCAACTGGACTTCTGCCATGGATTTCCATGAGAAAAGGTTTGAGAACTTACATTTAAGGTTGGAAAGAAGATTTCACCCATAGCTAGTGACTGGAACCTTTTGGAATATTTCAACCCTCCTGTGGAATATTTGTGAAGGATCATCCATGAGGATCAGGTGGACATATCTCTCACGAACACGTTCATATAATTGCAGGGGAGGATGTCAGAGAACCTCAAACCTCCACTTATTTCAAGTGACCTTTTGTCTCTATTTTGTAATACTTTTGAGACCAAATGTATAAAAAGTGATTAATGATTCTAGATGCCTAACTTCAAAGAGCTGGACTTTCTGAAAGTGCCTCTGAAGATCATGCTTCTTTATCAGGCATCCAAAAATAGAACTAAACAAAGTCACTAGTAACTTTTCATCAACTTGGCTGAAATATCTTTACTGTGTTGTCACCTGTATCTAATAAATACTTGCCATGTTTCATGGGAGCATCGTTGCCCTGGGGAAAGACCCAGGGTCCAGGCCCGGGCCCTGCCCCCCACCCTGATCCAGAGTCGGGGCCCTAGGCTCCTACTGCTGCCAGCCTGGCACCAGGTCCCTGGCCAGGGATGGGACCAGGTGAGACAGTGGCTGCCACGGATGGCCTGCACCCGGATACCAGGCTGGGGTGGGGCTAGGAGAGGAGGGGGTGCCCCAGGCATTCTGGGCACTGGCACCAGGACTTGGGGCACGTGCCCCATGTGCCAGGCACCAGCGATGCCCCTGATATTTCATATGATGTGTCTATGTCTACATTGCCCAAAAGGGTGTAGCCTTAACTGAAGATTAACTGACCCACATTAGCTAGTTTGGGTTAAAATAGCAGTGAGGCCACAGCAACTCTTTTTGTAACTTGGGTTAGCTGCTCAAGTTGGAATTCATAGGAGTATGTCTACACTGCACCTAGGAATGAGTCTCTAAGACCAAGTAGACAGATTCATGCTAACAGGGCTTGAGCTAGGATACCAAAAATACCAGTTTGAATGTTTCATTTAAGTCCAAAGCTCAACCTCTTATGCCTAGGGGATTAGGTGGGTTTAAGAGCAGGAGCTTCTGCCTAAGCCAGAATGTCCATGTGGCTACTTTTATGATGCTATGATGAGCTCTGCTAGAAAAATCCTGTTCATGCAGGCTGTTCACATCTGCAGTTTAGGCTAGGGAAGCCTGGAGTTGACCTTGCGCTGCTGACCCATTTTGCTGTCTCTAATTTATCCTGAGTTAGCTAACACAACTTAGCTAACCTGAGTTAACACACAATATTGTGCAGTGAAGACACACTCTATCCATCCCTCAGCAATACTACAGAATAATATTAACAGCTACTCTGGTCATGCCAGTTCTTGAATACTATGGGCATGTCCCAATAGACAATGCAGTTTTCAGATATTCTTTTCACTCCTCAGTTAGGAGCCTGCTCCAATTGTCTGTGTGTCAGCGGGAATCTTTACAATGATTTTATAAGAAATGGACTGAGCTTGAAAAATTAGAGTGTGTTTCACAGAAAAAGAATTGCCAGATCCAGATTTCCACATCTGAGTTATTTAAATATGTATTTTGGATGTAAACAAAATGACACCTATACAAATGTAAGAAACATTTCTCCTAAATCTCTGTTTTCTCCATGAATTACTCATATGCTGTAGGAACTCTATGTCCACTATTCATATGCATGTGTAACTCCCATTAATGTCCACAGGACTTATCCTTAACCTTTTGCAGCAAGGAGAAAGTGTTGTAATTGGAGAAATATTATGTGGTAAACATCACCAGCAAACAGGAATCTTGTTTTCGATAAATCTACCCCTTGAAACAAGTATGTCCTTAAAAACCAAATATTCTTTCCAAATCTTTTGTCTTTTCAAATACTATAACATTGAAATAATGATTCACAGCAAAGTATTCCTGGGAGCTTCCTAAGAAATCTGGCTTTGAATAAGAAAGTGCAATTGAGTCAAAGGAGTAGGAGAGCTTTCATTGAGTCAGTTTCATTGTGACCAGTTGACCACTTTGCAGCAAGTGTGTCTGCAGGCAATGACAATTACCCCAAACCATTTCAATAGATGGGGGGGGGGCGGTAATTCAGTCAACAACAAAAACAACATAAAAAAAAAAAAAACCAAAATAACCCCATCATAAATACCTATTTGGGCTAAAAAAATAAAGCCATACTGCCCATCCGTAAAGCATACATCTGTCGGACTGCTTTGAGTGCTTCCTGGTAAATAGTGCTATTTAGCAAAGTAGAACTCCAATGGAGACATTTTTTTATTGCACATACAGATTGTGAAGCACTTCATTGTGCAAGTTTTGAAATCTATCAGAAATGGAGGATGGACATAGGTGACGCGATATCCAGCATCTAGTTGTTCCATTCATGCGAGTACATCACAGTACTTTAGAGAGCAAATAATGCACTATTTGAGACAATTCTGAAAAGATATTTATAAATGAAGAACTTACTTGCTGCCTGCTAAAATGTATGTCAAACCTGCCCTGCACTATATATGATTCAATATGGTCTCTTATGGTTTTTTGCAAAAATGCACAGAAGACTTGTGTAGTCTATCCTGCAATTTCTCATTATTTATATTAGGTTTGGAATACATATTAGCATATTAAATTGTACCTGGGTGATGATAACCAGGAGGAGCTACTATGCTAGAGCAGCTGAGGCACATGCAGCTATGGAGTTGTAAAATTGTTAGGTAATTGCCTTTTCAATTAAAGTCCCTGATCTATCACCTAAGAAATGCTGTGAAATACACTCAATAAGTCTTTCATATCAGTCATTTCCTCGTAAATATACATGTATTGCAAAACTGAATGAGCATTATCTTGTTGATATTCTTTATCTTTATTATTACTAAGACAATACTCTTCTACCACTATAAAGAATGATAGGAAAGACAAGCTGGAGTAGCTGCAGGGGATCCTATGCCTGTTGACCGCCAAAGCTGCTTACTACTTAAGAACTGATCAACTGGCCCCCAAGGCAACAGCTTAACAAGCCCCAGTAGAAGTGGACTCAAGATTTCTTCCTCAACAGAGAAAATGAAACCATTTACTGGTGTGACCAATATCTAGAAATCAAGTGTAACAATACCAACACTTCAACTCCCTCATTCTTCAGCAGGGGAAGCTTTTTTTTTTTTTTTTTAAAGCTGGAGTTCACTGTACAAAAGAGTAACCTATTAACACTGCAATAGGTGGAGTCCACAAACTGTCATTTAATAGAGTACATGTGTAACCTTTAAATTTTAGCATGCAAGGGCAGATTTCAAGTCTGTATACTGCATGCTCATGTGCCTAAAATACTGCTTGTGGGAGGAACTGTATATGTACACCTAAGGGAAAAATTTGGATATATACGATTCACTACTGAAATGTGGCAATTCCTCTGAGGTGAAATGCGGCAGCTACTGAAAACACAGTGCAATTCTACATAGTAGTTTATTACAAGAAATAAAGACCACTGTATTTAACTAAAACTATAGTGGGGATTTCAAGATGACAGAATTTAATTACCCAAGCTGGAATTTGTCCAGAGCAGCAGCATTAACACTTCTGTACTTGTGAAAAGTGCCAGAGATCTTTAAGAATAACAAATGGCCAGGAATTTGGATATATCTGTCATACGAAAAATGACCCCTCCAAAAACATAGGGCTCTTACCACCATCTCATCGAAACCTTATCAAAAATTCTTTGGTTTCATAAAACTGAACTTAAGATACCACAAAAACAAGTTTCCTTGTGAAATTCCTGGTATCTTAGGAAAATGCCTCTAGAAGAGGCTGCATTTCAGCATTTATATTTTGGTTCCAAATGAAAAGAAAGTGCTGATATTTGCTGAAATGAAGCAGAAGTTGACCAAACATTCTCAAACCCTATGGTTTCTAGCCCCAGTTTCTAAGTGATCCAAACTAATTGCTTCCAGATCTGTTGATAAGCCTGAATCATTCTCAGGTGGAACAGTACTCTATTGCCATCAATTTTCTGGTGAATACATTTTCTGAATACCATGGGCTTCGCAAAGAAGCTCCAGGACCTGCTCTTCAACATGTTTCAAACAGGAACTTAAATTCTTTTTAAAATACTGATAGCAGATCCCACATAACAGCACAATTAAGATGATTGAGAAAAGCAGCCCAAAAAGAAACACCTTCCACTTGTTGTCTCATTACCTGAATTGAATGTTTCAGGTTTGTTTTTAAGTTTTCCCACAAAAGCCACCAGTCACTGGGGAGGTAGGGAGAAAAGCCTTAAACATTGGTTTGAGTGACCTGTTTACAACTCATCTGCTTTAATGCAATTTTATTGGTACTGTATTACTTGAACCAGATGTTCCAACTTATTCAGTAAGAGGCAAGACTTCAGCCTTATAAAATCTAGCTAAGTGCCCACAAATTTCCAAATACCCTTCAACATTTTTTTTTATATGTCAAGAGGCTGCCAAAATTTTCAGCTACCTCCTAACACTTTGCAATAACTCGTGGAAGGTTTGGACTCTTCAAGAAGAGAAAATCGTGTGGACATATGATCTCAAACCACATCATGTCAGTTCACCAGATGGAGATTTTGGCAATACCAGCAAGTTCTTACAGCTTCTTCTGTGTATGCTTAAATCCCTATGGTTTGAGCAGCTCAGTCTGCATGGTATGTTAGAACACATCCAGCTGGATAGGTGATGGATAATGAAAGTGCACTGTGAACCATCTCAAACAGTAATTACATTTAAGTAACATGAGGAAGCCAAGAGTACCAGGAGCTAGAAGCATGAAACCCAGTACCATTGATTACAACCATACTAGTGGCTGAGAACCACGAGCCTAAATAATGGAAGAAAGAAAGAGGGGACACAAGGTCTTAGAAAACCATCTAAATACCAAAAACATGAGTAAAGAACAAATAAAGCCTATAGATTTACATTTAACAAAAAGAATATTTCAACAAGAAATTCTTGGCATCATAGCTGTCAATGTCTTGTGACGATAAGCAAATAGGGAACTACATGTCTGCTTGCACCAAGAAGATTTCCTTATCACAAGCACCTATGATTTCCATTGCAAGATCCTCTGACAGAAAACACAGCAATGTGGTCACTGACGGACTCACTGTATGGGTAAGGTAAGTGATCACTGCAGTCCAAAATCACTTGAAGTGTTTCTGAGAATTATAACTAAAGGCATAACAATTCAACCTCGAACTTTAACCTGTGGCTACAGCTGTTTTATCTTTTCCAACTAAGGTCTGGGGGACCTTACTGGAGATCAATATCAGTTTCACAGATCCATGCTACCTCCATTTCTCCCCCCTGCAATGACCCCAGACCATATTAAGAGGTTGAGCATAACCAGGGGTAAGAAGAAAGTGCCACAGAAGGCTCCAAGTTTCCTTCCACAAGGAGGGGATTTTGTCAGGGGGATTCCCCTCCAGTCATTCATCTAGGTCAGTAACAATACAATACTTTGCACTTTTAAAGCATCTCATGTTAGGAGATCTACATGCACTTTATGCCTATCATTAAGTCTCATAATATTCCTGTGAGGTATTAACATCATCATTTTATAGATGAGGAAAGAGAGAGCATGGTTAAATAGCATACTCAAGGCCAGGTGAAGCTTTTGCACAAAGTTTTGCCTGAGGCTCAGCAAAGCAAAAAATAAATCTTGACGTGAAATTGTGACCCCACTGAAGTCAATGGCAAAACCCCAACTGGTCCAGGATTTCACCCCAGGTCAACTGACTGCCACACGGTAAACTACAACCAACACAGCTGTGAAGTACATGTACTTTGTGTCTTCTCCCATCTCTTTTATTCTACAAATAAATTCATGATCGTTCTTGCAACAAGGAATGCCCACTTTAACAGTACAGTTCTACATTCTAGTATGTGAGCACACACTGCTGTTCATCCTGTAAAATTACCTACTGCACATAGATACATATTGTATGTGCAACGATTATTTTTTCATTCTATATAGGAAAGCTTGCCTGTGTATTCAAGTGCAGACTCAGACCCTAAGCGTTGTGCCGTGCATTTGCATAGAAAACTTTCCAAAAAGAGGAATTCCCTGTGCCCACATATGAAATCAACATCATTGTCCAAATGCACCCAGAGGCAAGTGGGCAGTCATTTATTTTAGATGTTCTTTGGGCAGGATACCAGGCAACCAATAAACTCATCCTGCCATGAAGAATATTCAGAGTAAAAAAAATGAGTCACAAATACAAGTTTAAAAAGCTAGAATCAAGGGCTAAATATCTTCCTTCCTACATATTCATTTTAAACATTGATTGGCTCAAGGGTCAGTTCCATTTTAAGCACAAAAACGTGAAAAAAGTAATTGTTCTGTAGCTTGGGGAGTATTTATAAAAGAAATAAGATCAAATTAAAAGAGGGAAGTTTAACCTTTCAACAGCCAGAATTCCAGTAAATAAGATTACAAATTGAATTTTCGTGTTAACAGTTCATGTCTTTGGGCACTTATCTGATATAGTTCTAGAAGTAAATATTCCTAGCTAATGGGGGAAGGGGGACATAAATTACAAAGATAATGTGAAATACAATTATCCAAAGCACAAATGCTACAAAAAGTATTACTGCTTCAGAATTTTTTTTTATTTGTTAAGATACATACTTTCTATGTTGATTTATGATGTCATTTGGCAAACAATAGATGCATAGGAGTATTTTTGTCAAAATAATGCTAAGCTCTGAATGTAAAAAATGTTTTGTGTGTGAATTAAAAAGAGCCTTTTCATTCTCTCGCTTTATACTGATAGGCGTAAATATTCCCATTAGAAACAGAACAATCAAAAGATTCATTTCAGCTACCAAGTTTATTTAGCGTGGACTAGTCCTAAACTTAAAGCCCAGGGAGACCATTACTTTCTGATTCAATACAAAGCCTATCAAAATGTAAGCAAGAATATAAAACATAACCCGGACCTCCCTGAATTAAACCTGAACTTCCTCTGTGTTAATTTATTTAGCATACAATCTGCACAAATCTAAAGGGAATCACGTTTTTACATAAGCCCTCCGAGCCATGGGTTTATCAAGTAATAGTACATGCATGGTACAACCAAAAGATCTATTGTCTAAACTGCTTCATTTTGTGAAATGTTAAGAAATAATTTTGTATAAAATAAGACATAAAAACCTTTATTTAAAAATCCAACAATTCAAGCCCTTCCTATGCTCCTCAACTTCAAAGGCTTATTATACTGTACACACATCAGAAATTTAGATTGATACACACTGTCAGCTATTAACTATTTTCAGTCAAAAATAAGCTAAAATCATGTTTTACCAATTATAGAGTAATAATTTTAGTGGTCACTCAAAAATTATATCAAGCTAATATATGCATTAATATAAAAAGTACACCTTGTAGATAGTAAAGTCCAAAAAGGATCACATCAGCTGAACTCATGAATTGTTTTGCGGATACACAATTTTGCAACAATCAAATTAAAGTGGTTTAAATTGAATTCGAATAATTAAAAACAGTGATTTTATTAGCTATGGGCTCTAAAAAATATTATTGGGTGATAGATACATAAAGGTTTCTATAACATCCCTCACAAAAACACATTATTTAACTCTGTACTAACATTTCAAGTAAAAAATTCCCCCCTTATCTCTTGATATTCTAACAGCTAACAGTTAAAAATGACAGTTCACCATCAAATAAAGTTATACTTTTTCTTTACCCTCAAAGGCCCCATTCCTATAAGAAGCAATTGACTAAAATGGAATAACTGATCTGCTTAAAGTTAGGCATAAGTCACTGTGGAATCAGGGCCTCATTCTGGACATGCTATTCTTTCAACTAGTTAGCAATTCCTCTATTCACAATCCCACACATTCCAAACTGGCAGAGGACATATTAGCTTGAGGATAAGAGGACTCGTAAGGAAAAAGGAAAACAAACAAAATACATAAATGTGTTTCTAGCTAACAAAACAAATCAAGCAGGTGCTTTGACGAATGGAGATGATCTGTTCAGGAAAGAGATTCCAAAAAGGCTTAAAAATACTCCCTTCCCTTTTAACTACAAGTATCCTCCACCTAAACTAAGCCTTACAAGCTTGGACAGTTTGTTTAGCTTTCCTGGGAGTTTGTTGAGCTTAATTTCAGTGCAGGTGATCCCAAGAGCATACAGCTTTTATAATCAATTCCATGTGTACTAGCTTACTCTTAATATAAAAATGACTGCTTTCCACATAATAGTGTCAGTTTTTCAGAATTTAGGTCAATAGAAAGATTTGTTCTCTAGATAGAAGAGTCACCTACAGAACACTATGACATCCATTAATTTGATTATTGTATACTATGTATACTCACTCACTTAAAGGAACAGGACTAAGCAAACTCAGAAATTATTCTGGTACATGAATAATTTCTGTATTGAAAGGTTTTGTTTTTTATCACAAAGGCAGCAGGCTCAATTACTAAACTCTGCTTTGATTTAGTTAAATGTAAAAGTTACATAGTATTTCAAATGCTTTGGGGAAATTGAGAGAGTTGGTTTTCTTTAAAAATCATTTTATAGTCTTTAGGATTTAAAACAGAATAGATGCAAGTTGGTATCTTACAAAACATTAAACATATGTCCTTCCTCTTCTAAGATGATCTAAAGGAATATGCCATTGTTTCTCCTAAAATATATATTTTTATGAGTCTAACAGATGCACTCTGACCCACTGCAAGTCATCTTTAAAGTAGTCAACTCTGGTCTAATCAACTCGCTGCATGAACTGAAGCATCAAGGGATTGACAGCAGTCGGGAACAGCATTTAGCACTTTGCTGACCTTGAGTCCACCTTTTCAAAACTCCTTCTGGAACCACGATTTTTTCCAGCCATTTTCAAGTGATTTTTCTACTTTCTCCTGAGAATAAAACACTTGATTGACCAGTGATGTTAAGCCAAATTCTCTCACTGGAAAAGAGAAATTGTTGATAGCCCTAGTCAAGAAAATATTCATTTATTTTATGGTTGAAATTAAAATCTGAAAAGCTTTCAGCATACTCAGTATATGTCTAAACTATTAAATGTAGCTTATTTGAGGGGGCTTTTTTTTTTTACTAGTAAACAGACAGATATAAACACCACTAAATAGATAGATATACATTTTAAAATATATTTTAATCTTTCTGCCACTCTCCTCCTCTTCATTCATTTGGTTGTCAGTGCAGAAAATAAACAAGGAGTCGTGGCATTTTAAGACTAACAGATTTATTTTTTGCATGAGCTTTCATGGGAGAAAATCCCACTTCGTCAGATGCTTTGAAGATGGGTGAACTTACAGAATGGAATGAAAATAAATGCAAGGGGGTGTAAAACATAGGATCAGGTCATACAGTAACAGCACATCAGAGCAGTTTACAGGCTCAAACCATGGGAAGCCTGAAGTCAAATTACCCTTTGTAATGGGAAAAGAACCCATAGTCTCGATTAAGTCCTGCTTTCACAGAATTTAGCTTGCATATTAATTCGAGTTCAGCTGTTTCTCTTCGAAGTCTTGATGTCCCAGTCACATCTCTGATGATGGTTATTAACAAATCATTTATCGAGTGATGAGAAAGATGGAAGTGCTCAGCAACTGATTTCTTTGTTTTGTGATTGCTGATATCAGCTCTCTGTTCATTTATTCTTTTGTGCAGTAATCAACCTGTTTGTCCAATGTATAAGGTGTTGGGGCATTTCTGGCACATGATGGCATAGATCACATTAGTAGATGAGCAGGTAAATGAGCCTTTGATGGAGTAGCAGGCTTGATTAGAACCTATGATGGTATCTATTGTGTAGATATGTGGGCAGACTTGTCAGCGCTGTTTGCTGCAGGGGCATGTGCCTGCTTCAATGTTTCTGTTGTTAGATCTGTAGTTGCTGGTGAGTATCTGTTTAAGATTGGATGGCTGTCTGTAGGCAAGGAGAGGTCTGTCTCCCAACACTTGAGAGAGTGAGGGATCATCTTTTAGAATAGGCTGTAGGTCCTTAATGATCTGTTGCAGAGGTCTGATTTGAGGGTTGTATGTGGTGACTAGTGGTGTTCTGTTGTTTTCTTTCTTGGGCCTCTCCTGTAGTAGATGACTTCTAGCTCTGTCAATTTGTTTTCTTACTTCCCCAGGTGGGTACTGTAGTTTCAAGAATGCTTGATAGAGATCCTCAAGATGTCTGTCTCTGCCTGAGGGATCAGAGCAGATGCGGTTATATCTTAGGGCTTGGCTGTAGACAATGTGGTGTGTTTAGGATGCAAGCTCAAAGGATGTAGGTAACTATACCGATCAGTAGGTTTTCAGTACAGGGTGGTGGTGATGTGTCTATCTGTGATTTGTACTGTAGTGTCGAGAAAGTGGATCTCCTATGTGGAGTGTTCCAGGCTCAATTTGATGGTGGAGTGAAAATTGTTGAAATCTCTGTGAAAATCTTCAAGAGCATCCCTGCCTTGCATCCTGATGATGAAGATGTCATCAATGTAGCATAGGTAAAGAAGAGATGTTTTGGGGTGAGACTTCAGGAAACGTTGTTCTGAGTCGTCCATAAAGATGTTGGCATATTGTGGAGCCATGCAGGTGCCAATACCAGTGCCACTGACTTGGAGGTATAAATTATCCTCAAATCTCAAGTGATTGTGGGTGAGCACAAAGTCCAGTCACAAGCTGTGCTTTGCATCATCTGGGATTGTTCTTCAAATAGCTTGTAATCCATCCTTGTGTGGGATGTTGGTGTGAAGAGCTTCTACATCCATAGTGGCCAGAATGGTGTTTTCTGGAAGCTCACCAATGGTATTTTCCTCAGGAGGTCCGTGGTATCTCGAAGATAGCTAGGGATGTTGATAACATAGGGTCTGAGGAGGAGGACTGCAGAAAATATCAGCATTTTAGGGATTAAGACTTCATTATCCTCTGTAACTTGCAAGTTATATTTATGATTATGTTTTCATTCCTCTCTGAACAGTGCATAAAATTACTCATGTGCCTATAAGTCAGCAGAATCATGGCCAATACTTAGCATATTTCTTTTATTTCTTGCAGTTATTAATATAATTATTAGTAATTAATGAGCCTCATTATTTGAGACTTTAATGACTTTATTTGGAGAGAACATTAACTACTGCAGAACTGTAAAATGTACAGAGCCTGTTGGGTGAAATCTTGGCTTCACTGAAGTCCACAGCAAAACTCCCACTCTTTTCAGAAGAGCCAGGATTTCATTTGTTCTGTTTAGGGGACCTAAGGCCCCAATCTTTTGAACACTTCATGCATGTATTTAACTTCACACGTTGGTCTTCCCAATAATATAAAACTATTACAGCAGGAATATCATAATTTACCACCTATTGTATTATTCTAGGCCTTGATCTTGAAAGTAGAGAAGCCAGTAATAGTCTTTGTCTCCATCCCGTGACTCCCCAAGTCCTTCCAGTACTCTGTGTGGGGCCAGGGTCTGTGTTAACCTATCTTAAAAAAAAACAGTTTGAGTACTCAGACTACATAATTTTAAAACCAAAACAAATCCAATTATCCATAAGGCACAAAGCAAGCAAGCACCAGTAACATTGCTTAAAAATGACCAAAAATTAACTTCTGAAGTAAGATGGTGTTCATTTCAACAGAATTATGTCCACTCCACATAATATGTAATTTGACCCAGGGATTGTGGGCCTGAATCATGGATTCACTATGGTCCTTGGCCCCACATCAGCAGAGGGGAAATAAATTGGTCCAATGTGACTACTGAGGAATACCTTGACAGAGGAAGGTCTCATAAATAGCATAAAGCTACCTCTTGCAGCCTCACGGGAAGGGATCACATGCCGTGATATGAATGGAACATGGGGTGTGTCTTCAGCTCTAGCTAGTCTCAATTTGTAGAGCAGACCTTCAAGGCTGCCGCAGCTTCTCTTTGTACACTCTCTAGAATAGAACCAGCTCTGGATTGCCCAGGAAATAAAGGAAAGCCAGCCCCCTTTTCTCCTACCCCCTACTTGCTATCTTGAGTGAAGCAGTCAAATCCATAAGGTGAGCTTTGTGTGCATAGAGTACAGAACCCACAAAAGTAGTTTATTAAAATAATTATTTACAAGTTATAATAATTCAGGCTATTAAATAAAGTTATTGACCTCACTTTGTCATCACTGATAGGGCAAGCCGGAATTTTAAGTTCCAGTCATTACAGACATACTAAAAACGATACCATACAGCTATAATCATTGTTGCTGGGTTACACAAAATGAAATGCAGCCCTGAACTATGGCTTGTTTTTGTAAATTTGCAAAAACAACATAAACTCCTATTTTGTCTGTTACAGAGATGAGTCCTTCAGGCATTGAAAGGGAGCCTCACCAGAGTGTAAAAAGCTGTGAGGAGAATAGTAGTTGCTCCTTTGCAAAAACCAGTCATCTTTGCCTGGACTAGAATTTCTATGTTGCTGGATGTTCTCAGTCTAATATGACTTTAGCGAATATGGTTTCTCCATCACTTGCATTTTTTAAATCAAGGTTGGAAGTCTTTCTAAAAGATATGCTGTAGCTCCACCAAAAGTTATGTGCTTGATTCAAGAATTACTTTATTGAATGAAAAGCCATTACCTGTATTATGTAGTAGGTCAGACTAAATGACCATAATGGTCTCTTCTGTTCTTAAAATCCGCACCTGACTGGATTTATGAATTTGTGATGTAATTTGGAAGCTTGTTTTCATAGATACGTGTGAGTTTAAATATAAATGGATTTAATTATTTTAACATCTGATATTTTTCAAGCCAACTACTCTAATTCCAAACCATGACGAGGGTGGTTTTTCAGCAGGTCAAATTGTGGTAAATTGTAATTACATAAACTGTTAGTAAAATCAGTTCAATGCATCTCAAATGCTTTTGGTTAGTATTAATACTGAATTCTCTATCCTCCCTATAGGTTTTAATCATCAGCAATGTTTTCAAAGACCCCAGGAAATGGGTCCAACTAGTCTTAAAATATATGCAAGATAGTCAACTACTTAGGACATGAGTTGATCCAGTGAGCATATGCAGAAGGAATTCGTCAAATGATTGCCATATAAAAAAGCTTTACAAAAGTGAACTGAAAGGTCTCTCTCTTGTTGGATCCTCTTGAGAACTTAATTAAAAAGAAACAAACATAAAAACAAGAACGTAAATCAATAAGACATTTATCATGGACAAGATACCTCAAAGGCAGGGAACCTGAACTTCTGTTTAAATAAAAAATAGTAATAATATATAGGCACATAACTAACTGGCTTAATCTTGATTTCTTAAAAATCTCTTTGCTGGTGAGGGATATTCAGCTTCTGGCTCTGTGTATATTAGGAAAAGTTAGTCTGAATTTGTTAATTTGAACTAATAAGTTCAAGTTCAGTTTAAACTAAACTTGAACTTATTAGTTCTAATTAACAACTAAACTTGAACTTATTAGTTCTAATTAACAATATTAGTTCAAATTAGTTCACATTGTTAATTTGAACTAACTGCCCTTTATTCAAACTTATTAAGTTCAAACTAAGGGTTAATCCTACTCTACACTGTTCTTAGTTCGAACTAAGGGCTTAGTTCAAATTAACAGGCAGGTTTTAAAATTCAAACTAAGCTTTTATTAAGGAATTCCTTAATTTGAACTAATGAAAGCCTAATGCAGAGAGGTACTAAGTTAATTCAAATTAAGCCTCCTTATTTAGAACTAACTTGCAAATGTAGGCTACCTTTTGAATTTTATGAATTGGATGGGGAAAAAATTAGGAGTGAGAGAAACATTTTTATGAACTTTCTATCCTTTGTGCTTGCTTCATCTGCAGATTTGCTGCAAAAGATTTTTGAAAGTGTGGGCTGAATATGTGCAGATCCAGTAAATATGCAATTTGGCATGTCAATCCAGTAAATGCAATTACCAGCTTAATAGTAGTATGTTTTGTTAAAATTGGAAGTTTAGAAACATCAGTGTTAAACTAGATTTCATTGATAGTCCTTAGTGGGAGAGTGACCATACTAGTTAGAGACAACATTATTCTAAATTGATTACATAATACACTTTCAACATTATTTAAAAAAAAAATTTCTTGAGCTGCTCCAGTACTGAACAGCTAGGAGCAGAGAGTTGAAATGTAGCAGAAAACAGAACTCTTTTGAAAGAAGTGCTCGAGTTTTATACTGAAAGCTGTTTGATTTCGAGCAAGTTATGAAAGTTTGAAAATCACAAACTGTACCTGCATAGTACATCCTTAGTGAACTTAACTGTGCACTGAAAAAAAAAATGAAGAGAAAAGACTATAGTTTGGCAACAGCCTTTCCTTCAGCACTGTTTCACATGGAAAATTCTACAGACTCAGGCACCAAACCATGGCGGTGGCTGAGCCAGATGCCAGGGTAGCCAGAGGGAAGGAATCCTCTCCTTTAGAGCACAGCATAGCAGAAGAAACCCCCATGAAGACCTGCGTACTATAAATATAACAAAATAAAAAATGAAAATTTACCTGCCACTTTTCAGCAAGGCTGCTTTGTAGTTAACTGCTTTTGTCCCAAATTGTACCTATGGAATTCTGTGCTGCTGATGTGAGAAGAAAAAAAGATACAGTACACTACTAAACAATAAATACATAATTAGACAGTAAAAAAAAAATCATATAAAAATCTAAGCCAAAGGCAATGATAAACAATGAATATAGTTTACATACACAAAAATAAAAACATATTACAAGACCTTAAAAATGGGTATGCAAGATTGTAAATAAATATTTCTACACACAACTCACACAGCCTCAGTTGAGAAATAGCTTATTATAGTATAATTTAAGAATGTGTTATAATGGATAGGTACAAAGGGCCAGAATTAGGACTGCACATGTACCCTTACCTTTATGATGTCCTGACTTTAGAGCATGACTTTAATTTTCTCTTAATATACCTTTTCTACTAGAAAAAAAACAACATATATAGCTGACAGAAAAGTATATGCAAATATAAAGTGCACTTCAGATTAGTAGTGCTTCTCATCACCTTTAAATTTTCTTGATTAAAAGTAAGGGTAGGACAATTGACAAGGTACAGAAAGTCATTGTCTGGCCTCAGCCTTGACCGATATATGGCATATTTCATATAGATCAACTAATATGAAGATTAAAATTAACTGGAAATCAATAAGGGAATAAAAAAGGAAAATGATCACTCCTTTCCGTTCCCACACATAACTGTATATGACAAGCCAGTAGTAAATACAGAAGAAATTAGCAATACAATAGGCCTTCATAAGCCCCCCAGCAAAAAATTTAGCAATTTCAGGTATTCTTTAAGCAAAGTGGCTAATCACTGTTAATTCCTTTGGTATTTAGTATGGTAACAATGATCATAATGAACACTTTTGATATTAATGTGAATGCAAGATACACCTTTTTAATTATAGAACAAGAAAACCTAATTGCCCCTTTGCCTCATCAAAGTGCTTTGCTAGCTAGGATTATTTAAACATACATTATAATACATATAATACATAAATAGAATAAGACATTTGTGCAAACTAAGAACCAGGTCCTCCTAGCTGCTGACCATCCTCAGCTCTCAAGGATTCAACTGGAGTTGATTGGGGCAAGTACCTTGCAGGAGATGCTAAACACTTTGCAGGGTCAGGCTCTATTATCTCAAAGAACAATACAGAATATAATGATGGATTTGGGGAAAGCATTGACTAAAAGCCAGAAAACATGTGTTTGTATAATGGATTGGAGGCAGCCATGATGAGCTAAAAAGGTTAGTTTGTGAGACAATAATTTATGGAGCATAAAGGGAGAGAAAGAATTGAGCAAGTTATTTTTTGTTTTATCCTATTTGCCATGGTTCAACCCTTCATGGGCCAGTGTAGCATCACTTAAAGTTTAGTTTGTGTATCATCTCTAGATAGCATAGCCCTTACTCGCTATGATCAGAAAATGTTCTTTGGAGGAAAAAATAAACAAAAAACCCTACACAATGCACCCAAATGTGCTGTTCCTATCTAGCTCCCGTGCTGGGAAATTGCCCATAAACTAAGTAAAGAGTGTAGAATTTAGCCCTAAAGATAGAAAAGCAATATTATGGCAAGCTCTTTGGGGCAGATGCCTTGTTTATGTTTTGTGTTTCTACAGAGCTTCGTACAAATGGGGTGCTGGTCTATGTCAGGTTCCCAGGTGCTACCATAGTATGAATAATAAATACCACCATCACACACTAGCATGTCAGTGGTACAGGATTGCCAGTAATTCTGCTATAAATCCTATTGCAGACACTCAGCTGATGTAAATCAGCCCAGCTCCATTGAACTCTCCGGGTCAGCCATTTTTAAATCAGAAGGGAGCTCAGTGGAAGCTAACAGAGTTTTGACAATATATACTAGCTGGGTATCTTTCCCTCTTATTTTCAAGTCATAATTTAGTCGTATAAATTAGCATTTATCTGATTTGCTGAAACATCACACAATGTCTTAGGTCAAGAGCTATTCCTCTTCCTCCCTTTCCAAAATCTAAAATAGTTGATTTAAACATTTTTAAATCATGAAAGAACAAAACCACCCCTACTATTTATTGCTCTCAGGTATCAGTAAGACTGTAAATAGCCTTTTTTTTAAGTTTTTAAATGAAATTTTGCAATATGCTAGGCCATTTTGATCCTGAATTCTTAAAGTCTCCATTAAAGTGAACGAGAATATGTGGATGCTCAAGGTATGCAGGCCCATAAAGGAATAATACATTTAAGTGTTTTGAAAATGAAAATGATTATTATCTCTTTCCATTAGAAAACCAGCTGCAATGCATGCACAGTAACTGTTTTAAATCCTAAGTTTCCCTACTAATTTGGTTAAAACAACTGCATTGATTTGCTGTAATGGTCTGACCTGATCCTATGACTTACACTTCCCTGAATTTATTTGCCTCTCATTCATTTGTACTTCTCCATCTTTAAGAGTCTGATGAATTGGGATTTTCTCCCATGAAAGCTCATGTGATAAATAAATGTGTTAGTCTTTACAAGCGCCAGTAGACTCCTTGTTTGTTTTGCTGAACTAGACTAACACGGCTGCCCCTTTGGAACTTGCTTAAAAGTAAATCACAACAGACTTGAAGTAGCCCTCATAGCATATTATACAATACTTGCATACTAAAAACATCCTAAAATACTCAATAGACTGCTGTTTTGCCTCTTCAGGATGCACTGATCTATTGAGTGACTAGTTCAAAATAAGCTGTTAAGGTGGATGTTGATACTGATCCACAATTCAAACCTTCCAAAATATGTTCTTACTCAGTATGTTGTGTAGGATTAGTAAAATGTGCTTCAGTAATATGCATTTACTCCCTATTATCAAGGAGGAACCAATACGTAGTGTCAATTAAATACCTACTTCAAGGGCTGAAGTGGTCTTTAAGAAGTTCTAGATCAGTCATTGCTCAGTGATGGAATTTCGTTAGGTCATAGCAAAGTATCGGGGCTTAGTCAAACACATTTATAATAGCCTCTCACTAGTACACAGCATGACAGCCTTACTTCAGAGATGCTTTATTTTATTATCCTTTAGGCCGTGACTGCAATTCAGCCCTCTGTAAGCAAAGCTTATTTGAATGAATCTTTTTGATCTGTAGAGTCCCGAGTGATGCAATATGGAATTTAAGTGAATTTATTTTCTATTTTCTTTTATTTAATTTCAGAACTACGATGAAATATGCATTTAAAAAAGAATATTGTTACAACATTGTAGATTACTTTGTTTGCAGTTGCCCCAGTGGCAAAGTGCAATGGAGATGACAATGTACTGTACATAAGATGTCATATCAGAATGAATGTTGAATTATTTAAATACTGCTATGATGTCCAAGTCATTCACACAATGCATGCTCTTACACAAAACAGCATTGTAGTCAATCTGTAAAATATCATTGAACATTTATGAACTAATTGCCTGATATCTGTATCTCCATTCCAACTTGAATCCGCTAAACTTGAAAATATTGTCCAAAAGAACAATACCAGATTTCATAATGAAAAAGCCTATTGCAATGTTACATGAGGCAATACAGAATTAATAAAGACATTTTAAACATACTAAACATTGGCCTTTCTCTAAAAATTACATTATAAATACCTTTCATAAACATTATTTGAATAAAAGCCTCATTACTCACAGTCCAAAGAAGTTCATTAGGAGAAGATCACTTTGGAAAGAATTCAACTAACTAGCCTTTCTTCTCAGCAGTGAATTACATTAGCTACTTCCTAGTTATTTAAATCTTGAAATAAAAGATGTAAACGCTACAGTGACATCTTAAGATCATTGGCAAGGCAGGTCTTGCATACACAAAAATGCCCAGCTGGTCTGGAGATAAAACAGATTGATAATTAGTTGCAAAATGTAACATTTCATCAGGAATATTTTGAATAATCCAATTTATCTTTGTCAGATATGCAGCACATATTTTTCTTTGGAGACTCTTTGTTCTTTAACATAATATTATAATTTCAGCCTCCTAATTAAAGAACCAGTCAGTTGGACCTGCCTTGATGTCATGCTGCAGATCGTAGGCTGACTGTACTGCGCAGAGATAAGGTGCATGCCCTAAGCCACATGCCACCACTAACTACTGTGGTGCCTGCTGCCTGCTTACCATCCTACTGAGGCTTTAACTAGTTTGATATTGATGAGATCAAAGATAGTCAGTTTGAAGGGAGGAGGGCTTCACTCTGCTGGCTAGTTTGAGTGATTGGGGCCAGTGTACAGCAGCTGGGACCACGATTTCTTTGCACTCTCAAAGCAGAAAGCAGCCCACCAGCGTGAGCTCCTACTGGCTCAGGTTTCTAATTAACTAATAGAAATGCATTGTCCCCCCTTACTGTCTGGATGTAGTCAGGGAAATAGAGAAATCAGACTGGATGTCCCTTAGCTGAACCTCCAACTCTCTCAGTGAACAAATGTACAGGCTTTTGATGTTCTTGATTGTGCTGTGTTAATTCCCCTCAGTGGCAGTCTAAAGGGTGAGGGCTACGTGTCTTTACAGGGAGAGAAAGGAAAAGTGTTGGAGGGTTGGGGGGGAACTGCCAGGAGAAGCTGAAGAAAGCAACAGCAGTTTGAATGACACAGGAGTGGTTGTAAATACATCTTAAAGAGCTGCCAATGTCATCTCCACAGATCCCCTAGTGGTATGAGACAGTTATTGTCTCACATGCTGACATTTCCTTTCTTGTCATAACTGAACACTTTACATAACGCCTGAATGAGAAGAAGAAAATTCAGTGTATTTAGACTGACTGGTAGGAGCTACTTAACATTTGTTATGGGGTCTGTAGCGCCTTTTTCCTCATGAGTGAAATTCTTAACAAGGTAAGATTGGACTGGCCAGTTATAAACTTTATGACTCCAAGTAGAAAACATTAACATGGACGTGCTTCAGCCAATTCTTATGAAGGCAAATACCACTATGGACGTCAGTGGAGATTTCACTAGAGTGAGACTACAGGATTAGAGCCATCGATACATGAGAAAAAATCCGTGTTTCACTGAAGTCAGTGTTAAAACTCCAACAAGTTTTTGATGGGGTCAGGATTTCACACAGGCACAATAAAGGAATACTTCCTAAGTAAATATAAATAGCCATGACATCAGGCTCGGCTATATATCATCAGAATTATATAGAATAAAACTTCATTATGTTTGGGATGAGAAAAGCTGATTAAAAGTTTGAAAGTTTTAACTACCTGAATAGCATTTGCCATTCATGTGCGAGTAATTGTTCTAAGCACCATAAATTCAGCCTGCCAAGTCATAACTAAAAGGAAGTGATTACAGTTCATATTTTAGCAAGTCATTATCCCAGGGACAGAACAATAACTGAACATCTCATCTGGCAGAAACAAGGTGGTAAACTGAAAAGTTTTTCATTAGCTCTTACAAAATAGAAGGCATTTTTCCTGCCTTGCATCTTTTACACTTGTGCAACATGAGTGTGAAGTGCCATTAGCTCAGAATGATGAAATTGGAAAAGGTGTAAACAAGCCTACAAAGACAGTGGAAAATCAAGAACCATCATAGTTGTTCTAAGATACTCATGTTGTTGATAACTGTAATGCATGGAACAAATTATTCTTCATATATAGTGTGATGTTTTTAGCTTCAACTGCTATTCAAAAATCAATCAAATCTGTGGACCTAGATTAAAGTTTCCTGTTCAGCGTTTTACAAACTGTCTTCAGTGAAAGATGGAAGTCATCTCCTCTTATCATTTTCTACCTATGATATGATAATGATACCTGTACCTCTCAGTAAGTAGGTCACAGTAATAACAGGACCAGCTATTTTAAAAATAATCTGAATTTCTTTAATAACATTTTATTGGATTCAGATAATTGATCTGATTATTGAAAGCTGGGGAAAGTACAACTGCCCTGAATACAGATCATTAATTCCCTTTTAAACAAATTCAGGTAATTGAAAATGTATTGCAGAATGTCAGGAACAGCACTGACTACAGTCTTGATAAACATGAGAAGTCCATTTCACATTTTCATGCTTTATATAGCCTTGTCCTGCATCTGTACATGACACTCCAAACTATACCGTTAGCTCATTCCTCACAATTTTAAAATGTGTCAAATGTTTTGAATACTGAGTTAAGCTGAGTAGGATGTGTTTCAGTTATGTCATTTAGAAACACATGTGTTGCCTACTTGAATATCTTCTCCTGCAGGTAAAGTCTGTAAGAGCCTAACCAGAACTGACGCTAGGCATCAACAGACTAAGCAATTGCTTAGAGCTCTGAGCAGCAGAAGGTGGACCTCCATCCATTTTTTATTGTGTGCTGTGGAGAGGTGGGGATATTCCTGCTTCAGGCTCCTAATGGGCTAGCACGGCCTCTGAGTCTAAACCACCCAACTTGCCTCTTCCAGAGGATCTTACTTCCCGATTGATCTTGTACTGTGTCTCAGTTTGAATTTCTTGATTGTTTTCTCACCCATCTGAAGCTTGAAATCTGACAAAAGGTATTGTCTCTATCCCCCTCTATTTTCTGCTTCGTCCTTAACATAGGCATTGCTCCCCATTTAACTACGTCTGTCAGATTTTCACCATAATTTGACTTCAGAAATTATTTATGCAAACCCTAACCAAAATGACCACTCTGCCCTCACTATCAACTTTCTTGTTCGTTCTTGCAATGAAGGAGAAATGTGGACTGTGAGTCATTTCTAATTACATCACCTCATAGTGCCTCTTGTTCATTACCTGCCTGGTTGCCCAATCTATTTCAGTGTGGTTAAGGGGATGCAACTATTTCACTACATTCTTGTGATTACTAACCATTTAGAATTCCCACCACTATCCTGTATTAACTCTTGGATCCCCAATACACGTTCTTGACCATGTGAAGTGGCATCTAGAGGATTCTCTAGCAGGATTCTAGAAGGTCTTAAAAGGTTTTGCAAAGTCTACAGAGTTCCCTGCTAGATAAGTTTGGAAAAACTAGAGTAGACATTGCACAATGATGTTTGAAGCTCTCATACCTGCTACGGATAGGTCACTGTGGATAGAATCCTGCCTGCCCTTACATTTATGGCTTGCTCCATTCTATTCAAGATTGCAAACCAAAAGATAAAAAGATTTTGTTTGGCCATTGAGGACAAAAGTTACATTTCACTACTTCTTGTACTTTATCTAACCTCATTTGAGGATGGCTATCCTGTTCTACTTGTGTGGTTATGCCCCACTCTCATAAACACTACTGGCAGAGCTTCTGAGACTGTATTGCTCACTCTATTTCTTCTCTTTAATGCATGCCACTTGATAAGATCTTATATACCAAATATAACAGTAATGGGCATTATGGAAATACACAGAGAGAAATTGAGTATTTCACAGTTTTCATATTCCCAATGCTGACATATCTTACTGAAATTATTTGTACAACCTGTTCTTGGACCTACCTCTATCATGCCAGATCAGTTACTGACCGACCCTCTGGTTAAAATAGTAAATCAGATACAGAAAAAGCTAACAGTTAAGAAATTCACCTATTGTCCATCCCCAGGTGCCAAACACCTTTGCCCTCACTGTATGGTAGGTAGGGGGGAATATCACCCTGACATCAAATGTCAGCTATGAAAGAGATTTAAGGAGAAAATACTTCCTTAAAATTAAAAAATCAAGGCAACAAAAGAAAGAAAGGAGAACTAAATAGTGATATAGGCAAGTAGACAGACTTCAAATTAGAGCTGAGCAAAGCTTTTCAGAGAAAATAGTTTATCCAGCAAAATATACAAATTCTGAGTCAACCAAAACTATACACAAATTACAAATAAATTGTTAAACAGTTTTGGCTGAAAAAAATAAAAAGAAAGTTTTAAACAAGTCTAAGCAATATTTTATTTTGAGATTTTCAAAATGAAACATTCAGGTTTTCTATTTCAGTATTATGTTTCTTTTCATTACTTAGGTAGATTTATAAACAGCTAGAAGAAAAGGTGTCAGGTGGTAAAAGACACCTAAAAATGAAAACAAAAACTAGGAGGAAACAATTTGGGTTCAAATTAAACATTTTGAATCAAAAATGATGTTTTTGTCTTTTTATTTCAATGAGCAAAACAAAACATTTTCATTTTTGGTTGACCTGAAACAAAAGACGTTCAGATTTCTTGGTTCTGCACCAAACCAAAACACAGTCCTTCACTCAGCTCTATTTTATCTATATGTATATAAGATAAAGCCAAATTACTATCCAATCTAAGCTAATTCAAATTTTGCCACCATCTTAGATAAAGTCAAGATTTAACCCCCAAGATTTAATTCTCGTAAACTGTTCCACCCATTTAAAAAATACAGGCTTTATCTTCTTGTTATACATGGAGAAACAGAGAACTGAAATGACTCACATAGTCCTCAGAGGCAGAAACCTAAAACTTTGCACTATCCTTTGAACTATTACTTCCCTAAACACACCATTTGGTGGTTTTCTCTGAACCCCATCGAATGAAAAGACCTGCAAATGTTTTCATTAAAAATGGTTGATTAGTTCTAGAGTCAATAACACAGAGTGACAGGAGAGTCAGCTCACATCACATATTATAGCAGTAAATCAAGAGCACTAGCATGTCTTCCAGGCCATCTGGATTATATGTCAGCAGTGACCATTGCAGAGGAAGCATATTCATGACAATCATGAGAGGGCCATGTGTGAGATAGGCTGGGAACATGCTGAATATAGCCCTGAGGGAGAATATGCTGACAACAAACATGGAAAAAAGGAGTATGGGATTTTTCCTGAGGGAAAAAACCTACAGATCATGACTGGGAACCTTCAGCAGAACTAAAAGGACGGCTACCAGAAGGTTGAAAAAAAATTAAGTAATTATTTAAAAAACTCTATGAATCTACTTCATCAAAATGGATAGCAAGGTTTTGGTGGTGGGACACTTAACAGCTAGGACACAGGAAGAAGGAGGAGAAAATGCTAAAACTTCCTAGTCTTTATTGCTAGCAGACTCTGGAGCAGGAGTCTCAAACTTATGACCTGCAGGCCACATGTGGCCCCTAAAGTTACTTCCTGCAGCCTACAATAACACTAACACTATTTGCAATATTGTTGTATGAAAAAGTTTGAGTGATGCAGCCCTCAGGCTAACATACTAGTCCTCATGTGGCCCTCATGGTGATTTGAGTTTAAGACCCCTACTTTGGAGGGTCATATCACTCTAGATTAGTAAGTGACATTCCCCAAAAAAATATGAATTCATCTTTTCCAACATGAAAAAGCAGAAACAAACTAGCTGCTGCTGAATAGCTGGAGATAGTTTTCTGCAAAGCTGAAAAAATGGAAATAAAGAGATCTTTATTTTTACCCTATTTTACACTGAGAACTGACTGTTTCAATAAGATATTTACACATTGCTATATTTTGTCAGAAATTTTCTGTCAAAACATTTTTGTTACTTATGTACTTGCCAATTTGTCAAGAGCTTTTTTTCTGGAAATTTATTTCATCTGGTTCAGGATGGAATTGAGAGAGAGAGAACAATTCATCCCAGAATAGATAATAGCCCAGTGATTAGGGCTCTCACCCAGGATGTGGAAGATCCAGAATTCCTTCTCTGTTTGATTTGGAGCGGGGCCTTGGAATCTGGACAATAAAGTCTGTCTCCTCCTGGCCCATTTTAATATTTAATTATTTATACAAAGTTGAATAGCTGCAACAGGAGAGAGACATTCTGATTCTATAGCCTGGTGGTTAGTGCACTCCCTGGGATGTGGGAGATCTACCGTCAAGTCCTGGCTCTGCCTGATACAAAGCAGCATGCCCTAACCAAAGAGCTATTAGCTATTCTGGATGAATGTCTCTCTCTCTCATGTTTATTTCATGGGAAATTTTGAAAGATCTCACTTTTATATTGATCCACAGCAAAAACAAAGAGCTGGTCTACACTATGAGGGGCTTTCGGCAACAATCAAAGGAAGATACGCAAGTTACTTAAAATAATCAGTGTATCTCCCTTTGACTACCAGCACCTACTCACAGCAGGGTCCCCACAGCACTGATGGGGAATGCTACACTACTTGCCATGGAGGTCTTAACAAGTTGACCTTAACAAATTAAAAATTATTTAGATGAGTTAGATGTCTTCAAATCACCAGGGCCTGACGATACGCATCCTAGAATAGTCAAGGAGCTGACTCAGGAGGCTTCTGAGCCATTGGCTATTATCTTTAAAACATCATGGCATACTGGAGAGGCCCCACAGGACTGGAAAAGAGCAAACATAGTGCCCATCTATAAAAAGGGAAATGAGAATAATCCAGGGAATTAGAGACCAGTCAGTTTAACCTCTGTATCTGAAAAAATAATGGAGCAAATAATTAAGCAAAGCTCTAGAAGAGATAAGGTGTTATGGGATAGTCACTATGGATTTGTCAAGAACAAAGCAGGTCAAACCAACCTGATAGCTTTCTTTGATGGGGTAACAAGCCTTGTGGATAGAGGGGAAGTGGAAGATGTGGTTTATCTAGACTTCAGTGAGGCTTTTGATATGGTCTTGTATCACCTTCTCATTAACAGACTAGGGAAGTACAGCCTGGATGGAGCTGCTATAAGATGGCTGAAAAACTGGTTGGATGACCACTCCCGGAGTGTCATTATCAATGATTCATGGTCATGCTGGAAGGGCATAACAAGAGGAATACCACAGGGATTGGTTCTGGGTCTGGTTCTGTTCAGTATTTTCATCAATGATTTAGATAATAGCATAGAGAGCACACTTATAAAATTTGCCAATGATACCAAACTGTGAGGGGTTGCAAGTGCTTTGGAGGACAGGATCACAATTCAAAATTATATGGACAAACTGGTGAAATGGTCTGAGGTAAACAGAATGAAGTTTAATAAAGACAAGTACAAAGTAATCCATTTAGGAAAGAACAATCCATTGCACTTATACAAAATGAGCAATGACTGCCTAAGATGAAGTAGTGCAGACAGGGATCAGCGTGTCATAGTGGATGACAAGATAAATATGAGTCAACAATGTAATGCTGTTGCAAAAAAGCAAACACCATTCTGGGAAGTCTAAACTAAGAGTATTATAAGACAGATATGAGAAGTAATTTTTCTGCTCCACTCAGCCCTGATTAGGCCTCAGTTGGACTACTGTGTCCAGATCTGGGCACCTCATTTCAGGAAAGATGTGGGCACATTGGAGAAAGTCTGGAAAAGAGCAAAATGAATGATCAGAGGCCTGGAACACATGACTTATGAGGGAAGATTGAAAGACCTGGGTGGTTTTAGTCTGGAAAAGAGGAGACAGAGGGGACATGACAATAGTTTTCAAGTACCTGGAAGGTTGTCATGTGGGAGGGGGGAGATAAATTGTTCTCTTTAACTGCCAATGATAGGACAAGAAGCAAGGTACTTAAATTACAGCACAGGAGGTTTAGGTTGAACATTAGAAAAAAAAGAATTGTAACCATCAGGGTGATTAATCACTGGAATAAGTTGCCTAAGGAAGTTGTGGAATCTCTATCATTGGAAGTTTTTAAAAGCAGGTTAGACAAGCACCTGTTAGGGGTGGCTTAAGAGGGTTCTTGATCCTGCCAGGAGCACAGAGGAGTGAAATCAATGACCTCCCATGGTCCTTCCAGTTTCTATGATTCTACGAACCTCTGACTAATTCTGGGTTTGATTGAGCGATTCTTTACACACACTCAGTCAAACGTGCACAATTGACACTATGCTCTGGGAGGTGCCGCCAACAGTATAGCCCAACTCAAACATGAGAAAATTAAACTTGTCACTAAACAGAAATCTTGTTTTCTGGTCAGCCCTAAATCTGTGATCCTGCACAATAACCAACCATACAACAGCACTTACAGCTGCTGTGTTGTCACAGACTACTTTTCAGCAGGATTCATAAAAATCTTAGCTGCTAGTTAAGCATGGTCAGAAAAGATATTTTTCAAAATCATGATTTTGATTGTTAATTTTGTTTTCCTCCCAGACTTACAAAGGCTGGAATCCTCATTATTTGCCTGTTTACGTACTAAATGTGGAGCTCTTTATCTAGATAGTGTTGAGGCATAGTTCCTCATGTCCATATCCACCGCCAGCATGTTCTACCTCAGTGCTGTCAACAGCATGTTCCCAGCCTATTTTCTCACTGTGGCTCTGTCAGGAACACCACCATGAAGGAGATTTGGGATTTTGTTTTTTAACAGCCAAAACTGTTACATCCTATAGAACTTTATAGGGGTGATTCTTATAAATTCCTAAACAAATATACTAAACTTCTATTTAAGTTACTCTAAAAACCTACAGAATTTAATACAGAGTGATAACACTTAAGTTGAGTGTTCATTTTTGAAACTCTGCAAAATCCTTCAGCAGGATAAAATACAATTCAATTTTATAAGATGATTTAAAAATCCAGTAGACAGAAAATTCTAACCTATTAAATTGTATGGGACTTTTCCATAAGGAGTTTCCTCAATCTCAGAAAAATAAATGCATCTGGATTGAGACCAAACTTGAAAGTGACTTTTTCAGACAGTAAGGAGAAGATGGAAACTGAGGCTTAGAATGAAAGTCTTGACATAACCTTAATTATGGCTTTCCCTCACAAAAAATGTATAGTACCTGGGCATTTGAAAGCTAATTCCCCCTCTGCAGCAGTCAAGGCAGAATAAAAGGTTCATGCCCAAACATTTCTTGTCTCAACACCACCAAAACTAGGAGACCAAAAGGGAGGAGGGAATCAGAACAGCTGTTTGCAGACATCATAGATTTGAAATTCAAAGAGTGGATTTGCATTCCAGCCAATGGAATCTATTATGGAGAGACATAGAAAACAACCAAGAAAAATAGGGTGAAAACTTGAGCAGAGAGAGAGAGAGAAATAAATACAGAAATTTAGCAAAAGAACTAGAGAGAAGGACAAAGAAAAAAATGAAAAATACTATATATTATTTTGGCAATACATAATATATTTAGACCTCCTATTTGTCCCAATCTAGGTTTTGAGGGGATATTTCTATACATAATACATTATGTGTATCGAGTTAGAAAAATAAGTTTTTATTTGAATCACTTTTTTAAAAAAATAGGTTTAGCTACATTCATTCTAACTAGATTTGTCTCTTTTCACTTTCCATCTCCCTTCCATCATCAATCCTCTGCCTTCCCACCTCCCCACACACACACACCCCTTTAATTTGAGAGACATGCCAAACCTCATGCTTCCTGAGATCCACTCATCCCTATTTAGGACTATACATTGTTCTTACAGAACTCCTAATGTCAATAAGAATTACATGCACAAATTGAGATCAGTATATGGTCCCCTGTGTTTAACCTTGCCACGGAAGCAGAGCTCCCTCACTTAGAATGTTCTTACTGAACAGCTATCACATCACTCTCCTAAGGAACCTTTCCCGCTGGCTTCAACTTGTGTTTCTGAAATTTTGTAATTGATTTGGGAGGTTTGGGTCTCTTCCTGAGCTTTGGATTTGCTTGAATGCTAACCTAAACCTATCCAGGATTATTTTGCTTTAGGATAATATTTCAGGCATTTAACTTTTATTCATAATAGTTTGTATTCTGTAACAGAAGGTTTTAAAAGAATCATTTTCTAGGTCACCAATAACCAATACAATTAGATCAGAAGGCAAATCTGTTGCCATCTTAATCTCTAGATTAATTTCCTGGGATACACATTTGTAAGAAACACGACAATCCTTAATGTCTGCCATCTAGTTTTTGCCCCAATTTTGAATGATTGCAGCAATTGAAATAGTTGAAAGTAGAGCTAAATTTTTATATAATTAATATCGTCTTTCTAGGATAATAGGCTGTTCTCTTTCCAAAACAAATTGTTAACTCTTACTATTTATCATTCTGTAGTTTCTTTAAACCAAACATAAGCAAGGAGAACTACAAAACATATGCTTCTCTGTATGCATAGAATGATCATCTGAAGGAGATATAGATTATCTGTGTATAACATGATCTTTCATCACAGGTTTATGTTGGATATGCAGCAACATTTTCTATAAACTGTAAATGGTACATAACTCAGCTGCATGCTCAGATGTATTGTGGAGTTTGCAGATTAACAAAGTAAATGTATGAGTAGAAGAAAATGCCACTTTATCACTAGATGAGGAGCTATTATATTTTCTTAGACTGAATACATCTATCAACTTCATTCTGAAAACCACCATTTTAGTGGCTTCTCAAAGCAAAAGTAAAATGGACCCACTAAAGGAAATCACAATAGTGGAGTCCCTTCTTGGTGTTCTTTTAAAAGATCAGTTTTCTCTCATGATTTGTTTTCACCCATTTCAGCAAAATTAGGTTTTAATCTCTCTAAAAACCAAACAAGCCAAACAAAGATAGCTCCAGATACTATAAATGAAAAGTAGGGTACATATTTTAGTATTACATCCACATTTTGTGATGATACTAACATAGTTGTAAACTAAAAACAGATTAAAGTCAGTACAAAACACTCCCCCCCAAACAAAAGCCCTAAATTAAATAACTGTTTCTCTCCAGCAATTTGGTCAACAGCTCTGACTGTCATCAGGGGATAAATCAATTTGCAGCAGCTGTGGACAGCTATTTAAGTGTGAGCCCTGAACAGCTTAATTGGGGAAGTGTGTTAAAAGTTAAAGTACCATAGTCACATCAAGTACATGCCATTGTGGGGGGGGGGGGTTGTGGTGGTTGGAGGGAAGGGAAATGTTGTTTAAGAGAAAATCTGTTTGCACTGAATTCCTAAACTCTTAGAGTCACAATTTTTCTTTTTGTTAATCAGCGAAATGCCCAAATTTTGAGGTTTCCTGAATTATAGCACTTTAAATTTGGAAAACTATGCAGACTGCAGCACATAAGAGTTATTTACAGCCATTTGCAAACAGAAAAGAATTTACGTCTGTTCATTAACATCAGCATTACCAGTTTTCTTTGTCTTCTGCCAAAGTGTAAGTCTTTCTTCAGTAAGGCTCATGACACAGAGGGAAAAAGAAAGGATATCAGATCAAACCAGTGGTGGTTCTTGTCCACTATACTGTTTCTGACAGCAAGCAGTACCAGAAGCCTCTGAGGAGGGTGCCAAATTATAACTATAAGGAATTTTTTTCCTATCTTCCATCAGTTAGTGGTTGGCTTCCCTAAAGTGTGAGGATCTACATTCCTTTTTTAACAACATCAAAAAAAAAAAAAAAAAAACCCACAAAACTCAGTGTAACATGGATATTCCCATTTGAATGAATATATAACTCTTTTTAAAAAAAATATATATTTCTGCTAAGCCCCAACTTAATTTATATCCTGTGGTAATGATTTCCAAGCCTATATGTTGGAAAGTACATCAGTTTATCACTTTAAGATATGTTGCCTTTCCTGTTCATTGGATGTGCCATTGTTTTTATATTATGAGAAGGAGAAAATAAGAGCATCCAATCACTTTCTCTATGATATTGATTATTTGATATACCACTATCATTTTCTTTCTCATTAGTTGCCTCTCTAAGCTATCCCAAGCTTTCCAATCTCTCATCACACAGAAGTCTATTCCTGTGTCTAATCATTACATCAACTGTCTTTGAACCTCTTATCCATCAGCTATACCTTTTTGAAGATAGAAATGAAAATATTCAAGGCATATCACTGACATATATATTATCATTAAAATATTTCAGATTTTTTTTTATATCCTGTTCTTCATGGTTTGCTTTTTTTCCCCCCATACTGCATACTGAACAGATGTTTTCTCTCAAAATAGTATGGTCTGATGGTTAGTGCTGGAAACTATTTGTCATGGCTCACAGGTACTCTTCCACTCTCTGCTACTGATATGCTGTGTAACTCAGTGCAAGTCTTTTAATCACTGTACTGCAGTTTACCCACACAAAGGTGATATGAAAGCCAATTAGGGTTGTAACCCTCTTTGGAATTCCCACATCAGGAATCACAAAATTCTCTGCATTATAATCTTGCCAATAGTGAGCCACATTTTGAAGTCCTTAGAGAATCAAATATCCCACCAATCTCACTGGGAGTGTGGGAAGACTAAAGGTTTAAGCCTCATTTCTTGACTCAGTTGCCTTTCTTTTCGCCCAGCAACACTTAATGATATTAAGACAGGCGACATTGTGTACTGTTAAAATCCACATACCTTCTTCAAAAATAGTAAATATACAGAATAAATTAAAAGTATTCTATAGTTAGACCAAGCTTACATAACATCTAAATCCACCTGGTTTATAATTTTATTTAAAAAGTCTTTCAAACCTGCTCCCTTATCTTTGAAGAATATCAGCAAAAAAAATGGGGGGGGGTCCTACATAAAAGGAACCTGAGTAAATATCACACTAATCCCCTGGTCATAAAGTTATTTTATAACTAAAGCAGAGTTCTTTTTCGGTCAGATGTTGTCCTGTAGTACTAAAGGGTGTATTCTCCTCACATGACATAAAAGTGTTCTCTGCTTCATTTTTAATGTATATATTTAGTTCTGTATTAAAATTAAATATAGGTTTAATTATAAAATAATGTATGTCACACATTCCTCCTTCCCCACCTTTGTCATGAAACAAGGCCAGTCTTGTAGCCATCAAAATTAATGGGTCCGTCTTCTAAAGAGGAGCATAGAAGCAGGCCAGGATAGAAGCAGAAAGTTTAAAACGATGCCAGCTGTCCCATTGCTACCCGCAGCCCTGGGCAGCCGGTGTCCTTGTCAGTTTTCTGCGGCTTCCTGGGTGGAAGCAGCTGCAGGAAACTTCAAAAGACGCCAGCTGCCCTGGGCTGCAGGTAGCAGCCAGACCCTGGCTTCCACCATTGCTTCCTCTCCCCTGCTCCCCTCCCCACCCAAGCAGGTCACAGACCTATGTTTTGATGACCACTGGTGTATACAGTCCTAGGTCAGACAAGACCTAAGCCAACTGCCATATTTCCATTAGTTTCAATGGGCTTTGGATGAGCCCCCACATGCCCAAGTTTTCTGTTAGGTCTCATCTAAAGAAACAGTACTTTGCAGGAAGCTGAGATGTCAATATTCCCCACACAAGCCTGCTACAGACTAACTATCCCTGTGGACCCTACTGACAAGCATTAACAATTCTTTGATCTAGTCTTCTTTGAAACAGGACTAGTCGAAGGTGCGTTATTGAACTGTTAATGCAGGTCAGCTGGGTTCACATGGACAGTTAGTGTCAGGTTAGCACAGGTTAGAATTACATCCTAGCTTGCCATGAACTAAGTGGTAGTACAGACAAGCCCTCAGTCACATGGCTGTAAATCAGAAATAACTTCATTGAAACCAGAATAAATGAGAAGGGAATTAAGCCCACAATTAAAAGAATTTTTCAGACAAACAGATTTCAAAGCACTTCACAGTCTGTGCTCCGAACAGCACTTGCAGTTACAATAATGTAAATCTGGAGTAAGCCCTCTGCTATTGATTAACTTGCTCTATACGTACTCTGAAGTAACGAGGAGGAGAATTTGGCCAATCTATACAGGGAGCTATTATCAGAATGCAGCATCCCCCTGCACCATCAACGCTGTGCAACATTTTGGTTGGGGGAGGGGGTCAGTGACAATCACCCAGGGCCGTAACTACAGCGGGTCACATGGGGCTTTGCCCCAGGTGCACCAGTGCAGCTCTATAGAGCCGCTCTGTTAAAGGGTGCATTTCCTATCACCAGCCCCAAGCACTGCTAATTGCAAGGGAACGCACCCTGGGTGCTGAAACAGAGCATTATGGCTCTGCAATCAGCTTACCCCAAAACTACAGGGGAATTTTAGTAGACAAAGTAATTACTGTACTGGAGTTGGAATTTGGCCAGGACACCAGCGCTCTAAAAAGTTCTTTTCTCAGCTTTTATGTATCTCATTAAGCTTCAGTTTTTTGGTTTACACACTACCTTAGAGCATAAAACAGGGCCATGCACAGGGGAGAGGAGAGGAGAGGAGCAGAGGCACTGTGGGCCCTCACAGCTATCAACTCCCAGTCAACCCCAACTTCTGTCCTGGTCCCCTTTGGCATTTTTTTCCCCAAAGCCCATCCTTCCCACTTTCTGGTGGGGAATCAGGCTGAGCATGCTGAAGGGACACACCTGGGAAAGGCACAGTGGCCAGCGCTCCCACTGAGCCCCATCAGATCGCCGGGCAGGCAGTACAGCTCTGCTGGAAGGGGTGCTGGGAAGCCTGCTGAGTCCCATCCTCTTGTCACCCACAGCTTCCAGTAAGTGTTTGGAGTCTGCCTGGGGTGCACAGAAGAAAGTGGGACAATGGGGCTCAGGGGTGATGGGTGGGGAGTCCAAGGAGGCAGCAGGGCCCATGGGCACTGGGTGGAGGACCAGTCTTTAAAGTGTCCCTCCAAAAGTAATCACATGTAAATCCATGTACATCACCCCTGATATGGAATGTTTAAATGCTCAGCTGAATGATTTAAAAAAATAAATCCTTATAAATTATCCAGAGGAATATACTGTCACACACTACAATTTGTTTTGCATTACTATGTGCACGTATTAAATGATTAAACTGGTGACTTAGATTTAGTACGTTAAACATTTCCTGCACTTTCTTTAAATAGAGATAGAATTTAGATTCAAAAATTTAGAAATATTTTTCTATTCATTGGCCAAATCATAAGGTTGACCCATATGTTAAGAGATAAGCTGATATCTTAAGCAAACTCTACAGAGATTACATTTGATAGTTTCAACTGTTTGCTGAACTCTTATTTATTATTATTGTTTGTGCTTAATTTTGATTAAATGAATATATAATAATGTCTCATGTGGGAACATTGAATTGTAGGAATGAATCCTTACCAGTTCAGCCATTCTTAAAGGAAAGAAAAATTCTGACTGTGAATAGAAAGGTCTGCAGGTTGTCTGCACCATTAAAATATTTATCTATTAGCAACTTTCCTACTCTGGAGCATACAAAAAAAAATTAAAAAGCCTATCATACAGAGCCAATAATATTAACAACTTGAGAAATTGTAAGACGATGCCTTTTTCAGAAAAATCTGTCATCATTTTAACTCCTAAAACAGAATTAGGACTAGCAGAAGAGAGGGTCAGAGGGTTTATTTATGTGTGTGTGTGTGTGTGTGTGTGTGTGTGTGTGTGTGTGTGTGTGTTTTAAGAATTAATTATCTGTTGACATTCTGGAAAGCTAGGTTTCCCTGATTGCTAATGATCAGCTTCTGTCATAATTGCAGCAAGAAATCATCAGCAAGAAACTCCAGCTACGTTTTTGGCTTGGCAGTGCTCCTGGGCAATACACAAAAAGTAGCAAAATATTCCCCCTCAAACTTTTGCAGATGATGCAGATTTATATGACCTATTGACTCCAGAGTTATGTGCTGTCTTTTCCCTTTTTAAAAAAGCATGATTTTATTAATAATCTTCTTGGCATTTGTTCTCTGTGATTATAACCAATGTAATTTTTTTAACATTGTAAATCAACTTAAACCATTATGCTTCAAGAATGTCGATGGCAGCTGTGAAGAACTTTCCTTTTTTATTATCTTTCTCTTTTCCTTTAAAGTTTGCTTTTTGCACTGCTATATGACAAAAGAGAAAGACTAAGTCGTACTTAGTAAACTGAGTTCCTCAGTAAATTCAATATTACATTATTTGGAGTATGGGGAACTGAAACATGTTTGAAATTAATGCATGTGTGCTGAACTGTATATGGGCGCACATGGTAGCTATATCACTGGGACAGTTTGGTCCCTAGGAGCAAAAAATCGGCTGATGGGATGGGGGAACACATTACATAACCATGATAAAATCAGGACCAGGTGTTGTGTGGTGAGGCTGACTTTAAAAAAAAAAAAGAATTGTTATTCACATTTGGGGGGATTTTGTTTTCTTATTAAAGTCATTTGGGGATGTAAAAGAACAGTGAACTTATGCTGCAGTGAATTCAGGACTCACACTAAGCAGGTAATAAGTGCATCTAACAGATGCCCCAGCCCACACCAAGGCCCATAAAAATCAGGGTGTGAAACATAAGGGAAAGGGATTCATATTAATAATTCATTCCCAGCAACCCCCTGGAGCAGTTTCACTATGATATGCTATGCAGAATGCTTCAACATGCTAATTAATATTTTTCAAAGTGTTCCATGAGCCCCTTTTAAAAGCACTTTCGCCATCCACTGAAAACCCAGCATATAATAAGTAAAAGGTAAGTTTTGTTCTCTAAACCAATAGCTTAGCTGGCATCCTCAACTGCGAGTGATAAAGAGAGGAAGCCATTCCAACATTCATCATACTAGACCTTGTTTGCACTGAATAGTCCCCAACACATCCCCCCTTCCAACTAACAGAGAAATAAAAGTACTGTAAATAATTTAACATTTATATAGAAGTAAATCCTTCTTATAAGCAATCAACATCTTCGTTTTCAAAGAATGTGTGCATGGATTTGGTGCAAAATCTACCATCTGTTCACCCAACAATATACCTATTAACATTACATTAGAGCAGGAGAGGAAATTATCACTGAAACCAATGGAGTTGCTCCAGGAATGAATTTGACCCTATATGTGTACGTCAGCAGAAACACGGATCTCTACTTGTACCTTTGTATATCCTATGATTGTGATTGTTTCTACTGAATAACGGAGAGACACAGAAGGTAGCTGAACCTACAAAAATGGACATTGGGTCTGATTATGCTTGAAGATCATAACAAAGGATAATCTTGCTGTAAGAACCTGATGGAATATTTTGTGTGTAATGAACTCTGCCAAAAGCTAACACGTGATCATTTCCTGCTTTCTACAAATATTTCCCTTCAATTAAGCATGGCACTCAAAAAGTTCAGGAAGAAATTTTTTTATTCTCTTTCATGCTAGGAAATGTTTTGTAAATGTTGGGTGAATTATCTTAAAAACAAGGAGTTTGCATTCTTTGGCCTTGATTTTCAGTGGAAGTAACCTTTGGAGTTAAACTATGCATGTGTGTGCGTGCTTGCTGAGTTGAGGCCTATCAGCTATATCCTCTGGAATATTTGTGGAGCAGACTGTGATAGGTAGCAAAAAAATTTCCCAGATGTGATACAGAAACATAGCTTCTCCAGCACCCTTTCATGCTCCCAAGAGAGGATTTTTACGACACATCTGTATTGGCCCCCATTTTGGAGGAATGGTTAGGGTTGTCAAAAAAGGGGGCGTGGGGATGTTTTAGTATAACATTGTTATAGATTCCAGACTCTATCAGGACCTTTTTGCAAATGCAGATAAAGATCTTCCACTATTTAGATAGATGACCTGCTGCTTAACAGCCTCCATAGATATGTAGCAAGAGGCAGTGGGGTAGCTGTGTTTCTATACACAAATATAAAGTAGATCTATCAATGCAAATATTAGTAACCAAGACATTCATGTCAGTTTGCACGTTCCTTTGAAGATGCCCTCTATACCCATGTTGACAGCTTCTAATCTCCCATAGATATCTTCCTTTTTAAACTACTGTTAAAGGAGCCAAGGTTTCTTACACTAACACTCAGAAATGAACAAAGGATCACCTCTCAGTTTCAAGATACCCAGAAAGGGTTGAAAAGGACTAAGCACTGCAGCAGGAATATTCATTGAGGAGACAAAGGAGGACAGGGGTCTGTGAACCGTTGTGCCGTTAACATGCACTATCTGTGAAGGAATTAAGAATGTGACAAGTCCCTGAACCAGAATCAATGTATTCACAAATCAGGTCATTTTCTCAGATTCATATTCATACAGCTCTGTCTCAGAGCTGAGAAAAGCTGCTGCCACATTCCTCCCTCCTGCTGCTCAGGCTGCCTCCCACCACATTTCCTATATCTTACCCTGGCCCCAGAGATCCCCCTCCTTCCAAACCATAAGCAGTTGGGTTACAGGTTAGGGCACTCCAACACTCTCACTGAATTCTTCCTCAATACAGCTTCACTGAGGCTGGACTCCTTCCCAAGGAGATGCAGACACGAGAGAGCATCACTCAGAATCCCAGCTTTCTGAAAGACAAATAAAAAGGAGAGGGAATACGTCACATTATCTAGCAAATTAGACTCCAAAAAAGTTACTGTTTAAAGTCTATCATCCTTAAGTGACCACTACAAAATCAGAAAAGTTTCCAAGGTTGACTAAGTCACACTCTGGACCATCTCAAATAGCTGATGATCGGGAACTTGAACGTAGCTTGGTTTGCCATGCCACGTGAGACATTATGCAAAGAGAACGCATATCCTGCATGTGCTACATGAAGGCAAATGACGTCCAAAACAGGGTAAATCATGTCAACTGGAATCAACCTTATTTTGCACAGACTGTTGTCATGTGATTTATACCTTGGATTTACAGCTAGTATCTGATGAAATTTAAGGCCTCAGTAGTTGGTGTCTGACAAAATGTAGGGACTTGTCTCCCCCTAAGAGGGACCTCTTACATAATAACAGGTCCAAAAACAGGAGTCTAGTCCCCTGCAGCATTTGGGGATGTGTAGCATATACATCATCAGTGAATTGTCCTCTGATATGCTTTTTTTGCATTCATAGGAGTAGTAAAGGACTCATGGGGTCAGAGGGCTGTTCCTTGTACAATGGCTGCTGACACTAAATGTCAGTAATTTGTTTCTGAAATGCAAGGTCCTGCTGCTGTTACCCTAATACGAGTGGGCTCCAAATTGTTCATGCTAGTGACCTGGACTTCATGGATAGTTTTGTACTGTTGAATGGTAATTGCCTATTGTTGGATATAGCTAGATTGAACTTTACATCTTAAGATGATCCATCACAGCACCATTTTTCATACTGTGAGCTGTGCCATGGATATCTTTTTTCATCCTGTTATTTGTTACCCATACAGATATGACTGTACTCAATAGTGTCTGTTGGGTATGATAATCCACGTACCATCAAGTGAAGTATGGAAAAAAGGAGCTAGAGCTTGTGTTTCCCAGACAACACACAGAATCTCCAATCAGTCACATGTGTAAGTATAGTGTGGGTATGGGGCTGGCCTCTGACTGAATAGTGACCATTAGTGCTGTGGGACCACAGACCTGGAAAATCTTCCCTTAGCCACATCCACAAAAGCCAAACCCACCTGGCAGGCACTGGGAGGGAAAAAAAAAAAAAAAGCTGAAATTGCTTCCATGGTCTTGCTAGTGTGCAGTGATTTGCTGACTTTCCAGACAGGCACACACATATCTCCCAGACAGGAGGATATAGCCTTTACAATGACTGGGGGTGAGGTTAGAAAAAATGGATTTCTTCCTGCCCGCCCCTGAATTTCAAATGCATTTAGCATTTGTGGAAGCTGCTAGATTGTCAGCCTTAAAGTCTTGTGTTAAACTGACTTTTGTTACTAACTAAACTATTCAAGCAAATGAACAGCACTTCTGACTTCTGGATAGCTTTGTATGAATAAAATAAGCCAGGAAACGAAAATGTGACCTTTTTGCCCATAAATGTTCAAAGAAAAGAGTTCTTTTCAGCCAGTGTTTATTGCCTTCTTGCCACTCTTCGGTCAGTCTGACTTCATACTTTTAACTGTTCTCTCTTTCCCTTCCAAGCAGATAACCTGATCCTGCAAGGGGCTTAGCTTAAAGCTGAAAGTGTTCAGAGCCTCCCTCAGGATTACAAAGGAGTCCTGTGGCACTTAAAGACAACACATTTATTTATTGCATGAGCTTTCCTGGGAGAAAATCCCACTAGTCATAAAGTAACAAGGGCCCAAGAGGAGTTCAGATCCACTGGCTGTAACTGGGACGCCATAGATTAAAGATGCCAAACATGAGGGGACTCCAAGGACAACAGAGAGAGTCAAAAGACTGTCCTCCAATGGCAAGGGATAACCTGAGAAGTTCAGCTTTTAAGAAGAACTCTAACTTTTGTTTCTTTCCTACCCCCCGCAAACCCCCCTCCTTTCTCTTTAGCTTTTGACAGGCGAAAAAAACTGAGATTTCACATTCAATGCGCTAAGGAAACTGGAATTGTTTGAAAGCTTAAGAGTGCCATCTTGTGGATAAGAGGAGCAAGTGACTGAAATGCCCTCAGACACGTTCAGATTTTGACAGAATTGTGTTTACTTGTTGTTTGCTGAGGCCAGAACAACTTGAGACAAGAGAACCTGATCTTCCAAAAGGCCAAGCATCCAGCATTTCTAATGGAACGGGTATCGTGGGTACGCAATACTATTAAAAAATAACCTACAGCATTTCCGACTGTGTTTTCACCAAGATGTTGAAACACTCAAAAATCAATGGCCAGTTTTCAAAATGGTGGCCAAGGTCTCTTGGTTTGTATTACCAGATTGTACATCTGCATAAAAAAGTTCTGTTTGCTACATAAGCAAAAACTGATGAAGTGTCTGAAAAAAGAATTAGAGTGAGATATTCAGAAGTACTTAAGTGACTTAGGAGCACAAATCCAACTGATTTTCAATGGGGTGTATGACTCTCAGCCACAGATATTTTCTGAAAATCTCTCCCGCAGTAGCCACATTCAAGTGCCTTTCGCTCATTTCCTAAAATTCTCTGCAGAAAGCCTGTTTTACATTTTACTGAGCTCATCTATTCCTCGCTTATGATATTTTACATTCCCTACTGTTTACATGATTTTCATTATTAATAATTATTATGCTTTCTTATTGCTTTAACTTTTTCACTTTTTTGTTTGTAGAACGTACCATACATTGCCCAAAATGTACAAGCAGAGATTACCAAAAGCTAAATACAGTATGTAACAGTATTTTACAATGAAACAAAAATAAAGCAAATGCCTTCTTTCTTAAATAATTTTGTGTATGCTTGTGGACAAGGTACCTCACAGAATTTTGTAATTTACTTTAATTTCATCACAAATGAAAAGCAGATAATCAGTTTGATATTTGTTTTCTTGACTTCAGTATTTTCTAACACAAAACATTATCTTTTTATTTTTAAAAAATTCTGTAAGGCTTCACATTCCAAGCATTTTAAATAGATATTAAATATTTACATTATAGATTTAAAAACTGACAAATTGTAAATAATTAAACAGAAGAATCTTAACATACACCCCTTTAAAATTGTATAATGAACAGATGCAGCAACAGACTTTTTTCCTTTCATTAAAATGACTGATATTAATCAGTGAAAAACTATAGAACAAGAAATTAAGTTCTGGAGCCAATCCCACTCCCACTGAAATTGATGACTAGATTCCCAATGATTTCAGTAGATTTCCCGTAAGTATCTGGGTTTTTGTCTTTGAGGTTCTGATCCAAAAACATTACAACAGTGGAAAGATCCACAATGACTTCAAAAGCTTTTGGATCAGGCCCCAAAAAGTATGTTGCCAGCCAAGATTCATTGATCAACAACTTAGGCCGCAGATTTAATCTACCTTAAAACTGTCACAATCCTGTGTGGAATATGCTTCAAATCCAAATATCTGTAGTGGTTGGTTGTTGTTGTTGTTTTGGTTTTCTTTAAAAGAAAACTCCAGAATTTTAGCCCTGAGGGGGAGAAAAAGAAAAGAATTTTTGTAAGACCCACACAAAAAACAATCAATCAATCTGTTGTGCTCCCACTACAAAATGATTAAACATGTCATCTCCATTTTTAGGGTAAGACTGACATCTATAAAAATATTGATTCTCAGAAATGTCAGAACTAAGCTCCCGACACTCTTAGTAAGATGTTCACTCCTTTTTGTATTTTTGCTGGGACTCTTCTTAGGACAAATAAAACACACAGAAAAATTAACAGCACTTTTTAAGAAATGTTTTTTTATAGAGGCTCACTTGACATTCCCCTATCCTTCTCTCTTCCCTTGCTCTCTAGTCCTGGCACACACAGACTGCAAGCACCAGGAGAATTCTGTCGCATCAGAAAGTTACCCCATTCTGCTCAGAGCAGCTTGAACTTTTCCGGGAACTCAGCCCCTCACTGGTGCAATTTTCAACATGCTCTTTATCACAAATCTATGATAGAGATATGATAGGCAAATGTCAGAGAGTACACAAGATAAAGCTTTTGAGCTTGGAGGGGGACTTATCCTCCAGACTTTGAATATCAGCTCAACAGCTCTCTGTAGCTCTGCTTAGTTATTAGTTCAGGTTAGACATTTGGACTTACACATTATAACAACATTAAGCAAAACAGAAAGTGAGGATATTAGGATAGAAAATTGCATCTAATTTGTTTTACATTCACTGAAGTCTTAATCTTTTGGGAGGTATTTTTACTTTACATATTTGTTAATGTGAAACGTTCTCATTGCCAAATATGCTTAATATGCAAGTGGAAACAGATTCTGCTTTTACTTCCTGATTCTTCATAAAACAAAAATTAAATCTAATTTTTAATGATGATTTCTCCCTTATCTCTTTCAAAATACCATCAGGGAAGTGTTGATACAGATGCCATCAGAAGGGCAAATTCAGGGATGTTTCCCCACTTATAAAATGGGTTGTCTTGGAAAATTCTTGTACTCTGCTTTTTCTGAGCAGGTTTCTTTTAAGCCTGTTTTGTTGTGAATATTAGAGAAATGGTGAAAAGCCTTTGAAGACAGGAGCTATATCTATGTGGAGCTAATAGTAGCTATCACAAATTTCATTTGAAGAGGTGACTACACTCTGTTTAATTACAGCCACAATATTGAATAAGTCACATTATTTGTGAACATTTAGTGATGCTGCAGAATGTGAGTGTATAAATATTCTGAAATTCTGAAATCTGTCCATCAACAGCAGGGAAAAGAGATATGCCAACAGTGGTTACTGAAAAAGAAATGCATTTCTGTGTCAGATAAATACATTCTGCTGCTTCCTGACAAGACTAAAAGAATGGTTTAGCGATCATCTGCCTGGCTACTTCAAGTAAAAAGTCCAGTATGAAAACCACTTCAGACATGTTTAAATTAGTCACCTCCCTAGTGGGCCCAAATCAAACAATACACTAGAGCCTAAACAAGTTAAAAGACTGTCCTTGCAGGTTTTATCCACTAAAGCAATAGTAACTACACTAAAATGTTCTAGTGACCCACCACTCAATAAAAATTTACCTACATAATTCTGGCCTGAAAACGCAAAGCTATTTAGGGTCTGGAACCAGCCCTGTCTAATATGCATTACTTCTATTACCGCATTTGTCATCAGTCATATGATGGTAATAAAATCTGTAACTGTTTCACTTACACTAGTGGTGCGATTTACCTAGGCTAATAGACAATGCAAATGCTAAAAGGCACATATACATCTTCATTATATAAGCCGGTGCCTGAGTCATTTTCCTCTAGAGACAGTTTTATTCATTTTATACAATTTGCCTACTGTACAGTGCAGATGGTTTCTATTAAGTAAAATATCTGTTTGCTTCCAAATTTTTAGTTTTTATGATTAAATTACTTTAAAAATGATGGTACATTGTATTATCTTCTTTCATGACTTAATTTAGCTCCAATAGCACAAGTATAAACTCTAAAATCCAGTTTCAGGCACTCAGAAATTAGATATTTTGACCACACACTGGGAATTTCACCGATCTTTTTTATACTTACTGCAGCATTTACTTTGCAGCAATTAATTTCCCATAAGCCTTAACTATGTGGATTATTTTCTAAAGATACATTTTAACATGAGATTTAAACAGAAATCTTTGGTTATTATCATGAAAAAAATGATATATTATGGTCTTTGATTGTTTAAAACCTGACACATCATTAGTATGCAAACATGTGGTGCAATCCAGGCAATGGAAGAGTGAGGGGCTTGCACTACAACACTGTGCTGATGATGTGGAGAAATACGTTCATTAACAGTGCTGCCACCATGTGACCATCTCTGATATATACACTCCCCTATACTTTCAATGTTGACAAGTTCCAGAGGGGTAGCCGTGTTAGTCTAGTTCAGTAAAACAAACAAGGAGTCTTGTGGCACTTCTAAAGCCTAACAAATTTATTTATTGCATGAACTTTCATGGGAGAAAATCTCACTTCTTCAGACGCTTTGAAGATGAGGGAACCTAAAGAATGGAAGGAAAATAAATGCAGGGAAGTGTCAATCATAGGATCAGGTTTGATGAAGTGGGATTTACTCCCACAAAAGCTCATGTAATAAATAGATTTGTTAATCTCTAAAAGTGCCACAGAACTCCTTGTTTGTTTTGCTATACTTTCAAAGCTCCTGAACTCAATTGGTATATTAACCGATTTGTCATGGGACGTACCCAGTGCTTCAGCATTGCAGATGCTGAATCCACAGAATCTGGTATCCTGATCACAAATCCTCCAACAGGTGCAGCTTCTTCAAAGTGGTTCATTTACTAGACAATCACTAAGCCAGGATCTAACACCCACATGGCAGCCCCATTGTTCTCCATAAGGCCACCAGGCCACCCTACCTCTGAATACAACAAAAAAATGTGTGTTAACAAAACGCTTACTCACACCTAGTTTTCTAAATCTCAGAAATGCAAGTGAAGCAAAGAGATGAGGTAATAAGTGGGCCAAATTCATCATCTGCAATGGCATTAAAAGCTTCCTCTCAGAGAATGGAAGGCAGAAGGAAATCCTAGACAAGTGGCAATATGAAGGAAACTGGATGCTATGTATAGAATCACAGAAACTGGAAGCAACCATTAGAGGTCATTGAGTCCAGTCCCCTGCACTCATGGCAGGACCAAGTATGCTCTTAAACCATCCCCGACAGCTGTTTGTCTAACCTGCTCTTAAAAACTTCCACTGAGTTTATGACAGCTTATATGTAAAGTACGACCGTTTCTGTTATAGGCTCAACAAAAATAGAAGTTTCATGTGTGATTGGTATAGCTAGCCAGGGCTGTAACTAGGGCGGGGCAAATGGGGAAAAGCTCCAGTTGCCGAATTTTAAAAGGTGACCCAGACCCTACCTGGACCTGAAGAGGAATGTGCCTTCAGCAAAGTCACATTCCTCCTGGAGCCACGCAGGGGCTGGGAGAGTTTCTCCCTCACTAACCCCAAATGTGCTGTCCACACTCTCCGCTGGGGGAGGCAGCCCCCCACCAGACGCCTGGCCCCGCTCTCCCAGCAGCGGGGGAGGCACCCCCCAGGTCTCAGGCCGCTTTCTGCCTGCGGCGGGGGAGGCACTCCTCCCACGTGATCGCTGGCCACTGTTTCCCAGTAGCGGGGGAGGCACCCCGTGCTGCTGGACCACATCAGGGCCTAAGGGCACTCTTGGGGCTGCCTGCCCTGGGCACCAGAAGACCTACTTATGCTCTGCATCTAGTCATTTTGCTGAAATGTGGAAAAGGAGATTCGTTGCAAGTGGATCTGTCAGAAACCTCCCAGTGTAAAATAAAAACCCATGCACAGTGCAGTCTTCCAGTGAGAGCGAACGTACATGCACACAAGTGACAAAGCAAAGCCCTGTTGTGCATCGATCCAATTGCGATGTTCATTGAAGCAGGAGCCTCAGTGATTCTTAATGACATACACTAGTAAAGCCAGCAAAGGCACATTTTAACTGCTAATAGAAACAAATAGAATTATAAGCATCAGTTACGTGGTACTAGAAAGGAGTGAACCCATAGAGTATCTGTTCACTTAGCTGATATTCTTAGAAACACAGGAATTGCCACACTGGCTGAGACCCAAGATCCATGAAATCCAGCATCCCGACTCAGACAATTGCCAACACCAGCTGTTTAAGAGAAAGGTGCAAGAAACAAGGGCTGGATTAAGCAACCATGGGGCCCTGGGCTGCCCCCCCCCCATAAGCCTCCTCCAGCCAGAAGCCCACACCCCACTATGGTCTACAGGGCCCCTGCCTGGGGCCCAGTGCCCCCACCATGGCAGACTGTTAATGGACCATTGTTTGGGGGGGGGGCCAGGGGCCAAGGCCCTCTCACCCTGGCCAGTCTGACCCCATGGTCTGGGCTGGCTGGTGCACAGCATGGCCTCAGGTGCAACCTCCCAGAGCTATGGGCCCTAGAAGGTTGCACTGAGGACACACTACGTGCCACTTGGCCCTGCGCCCCCAGATGCAACAAACAGGTGCCAGCCTGCCCTGCCCCAGGGGCAGACCAGCTGGCCCAGGTGCAGAATGGAAGCACAGAGCCTGATTTCTGGCCCCTGAACCCTGCCTCTCCATTGCGGGCAAGGCAGGCACCCTCCCAGTGCTCCCCCAAGCCCCACCAATGCTGAGCAAGGTGATGTGGGGCTGGATAAGGCAGAGGGTTAGGGTTAGGCCAGGGCCTGGGGCTTTAGCCCCTATAGCCAAAGCATTAATCTGACCCTGCAAGATCCACAGTAAATAATCTGCCACCACATTAATTCTAATCCTGGTTTCTCACAGGTGAACACTGGCTTATACCCATAAGCATACGTTTTAAAATCCCTTCTTATAATTAAATCATGACATTCTTGTTATCCACATAAATGTTCACTCTCTTTTTGGAATATTGCAAGTTCTTAGCCTCAATTACATGGGTAAAGAAAATGTATTCTCTGCAATAAAAACTGGTTCAGCCATTGGACTTCATAAAACTTTAAAAGTTTAAACAAACAAAAAAGAGTCTCCAAACTATTTCAGCTTATTAGGACCATTGGAAGGCACAGGACACATCTTTAGAACAAGTCAAAACAAAGTTAAACCAGTGAATATGGCTGCCTTCAAATTAATCACACATAGGTCTAGTGTGATTAAAGAAGGAACTAGAGTCACTAGAATTCTGGGCCATAGTGATGACTATGTTGGGCTGGATGTATAGGGGCATGGGGGCCCGATGGAGGAATATACTAGATAACTATAGCTGACTGATTTAAACAGAGCCAACTTTTTTTTAGAATTGAATTTGATCACACACTTAACATGAAATTAAATTACCTCCTGACTCCCATCATACTACTGTATTTTCAGTGCACACTGGACATCTTCAAGTCCAAATAGGTGAATTACATCACAGTAATACTTGCTATTCAAACTACCCTATAAGGCTGCTTGGGGAGGAAAGACAGAGCAGTAAACATAGAGGTGTTGCTTCTTTACTCACCACAGACAAGAAGGAGATCACTGGAAACTTTCAAGAACATGAGTTCAGAGAATGCCACATGATGACCAGTAGAGTTCTAGCCAGTATCATATTTAGGGGCAAGCGGCCACCTGGGGCTCCAGGCTTCACGAATGCTGGGCTCAGGGTACTCTCTTTATTGTTAGTGACAAAAGGGAAAATGGAATGCTTGATGTAAAATGTTTCAGGTGTTCCACATGTTGATTAATTTTTCATTAACTTCTTACAATGTTCTGAACCTTGCAGAAGTTTGTAGAATCTTCCAAACTTTTGAGAACTACATTTTCCTTGAACGTTCTAGAATATTGCCAGCCATGTCCTTGTGGACAGAAGGGCTAGGACTAAAGGATTAGGGTCAACAATCTAAGGTTACATCTACACCAGCAAATTGGTCTGGATTAATGAGGCTTAATCTGGACTAATTTGGTCCCAGTCGACACTAGGCTTTGCCTAGTTCAAACGAAGCAAAGCTTAGTTCAGACTAGGTGCTTAGTTCGAATTTTAGTTTGAACTAGAATGATGTAGCCATGCTAGTTGGAACTTAATAAGTTTGCACTAAATGGTTAGTTCAAACCAGCTGCATTTTTTAGTTTGAACTAAAAGACCCAGCTAGTTTGAACTAAAAAGCTGTGGTTAGTTTGAACTAACTAGGAACTGCTTAGTTCGGACTTCCTGATTGTAGACATAGCCTGGTGTAGACAAAGTCTATAAGGTGCCATTAGTCTTAGGCTAACAGATTTCTTTGGGCATAAGCTTTGTTGGCTCTAACCCACTTCGTCAGATGGGTTGGAACCCACAAAAGCTTATGCCTGAAGAAATCCATTAGTCTATAACAGGGGTCTCAAACACGCAGCCCGTAGGTCTCATGCAGCCCTTAATGCTATTTCCTGCAGCCCACAATGATGCTATCACTACCAATATTTGTAATATCGTTTTATGAAAAGGTTTCAGTAGTGCAGCTCCTGGACTAACATACTCGTCCTCATGTGGCCTTTGTGGTGATTTGAGTTTGAGACCCCTGATCTATAAGGTGCCACAGACTCTGATTGTTTTTGCTGTACATAGATTAACACAGCTACCCCTCTGGTAAACACTCTTAAGACTGTCATCTACTATAACACTGGCCCACCTAGCACTGGTGCAAAATTCTATTTCTTGATGATTTTAATTTTAAGAATAACTGAAATGAAGTAAGTTTCTGTAAGCAGAGGTAATAAATTTTATTTTCATTTGCTTACACATACCATTGATAAATACAGATTTACAGATCCTACCATGCAAATTTATCATCTTATATGACAGGAATAAATCATGCCTAAAAATTGTGCATCAAAGTCAAAAAATGGGCTACAAATGCAATTTTAAAAGTAAGATATTCAAAAATTTAACAAATGGATGAAAGGGTGCCATAGATGCTCCTCATTTCAGGTACCGGTTGATCTAGGTCCAGCCCCATGATAGCTTTTTCTCTGGCCCACTCCCATGGTCTTTTGGGACTGGAAACTTCAATGGCCTGTAGAATTATGCCCATTTGATCTGATACCCAGTGGTAAGACTCACCAGAGATGGTCTCTTTCAAGGAGCGCTGCACCTTCTCTGAAATCAGGCTGCCCCCTGAAAGCTTACTGACCATTCCAATAGCAGTAATAATGTTAATTCACATCCATAAGCCTCTGAGCAACTTTACAGAATATAATAAAACATAATTATAAAGGGAATAATAGTATTATACCATGATAAAGAAAGAATATAAATCCCTCCATTTCTCCTTTTCCCTACACGTAAAGTATATAATGAACAAACATACAGTCCCAAACTGGGATGAAAATGAAAGTCTTCCCCTGAAAGTGAGGCATCTTCCAAATAGTTTTTAAAGAGACATTAACAGTTTCCATTAGTTGTATAATAATGGGAATGACATTTTAGCACTCAGAATACTGTGAGTGTAACATAACAGACAACAGTTTTCCAAAGACAGGCACTGTGTAAAACCAAAATAAACCTAAACTTGACACAAACAGAAAGAGAAGGATGTCTTGAGCTTTAGGATTCAATTTTGAGGATAAAAAGCAAAATGATCAGCCACATGTTAGCAGCAGCAAACATATCCACAAAAAATAGTGCTGAGAACAGAAGCATTTTAGACTAAAGTCATCTGAGTTAGGCTCAGTGCAAAACTTCTATGTGAGATTACCAAATAAGAAAAAAAATTGCTTGTTGTATTTTATAGCTAACAAAGTTCATGACAGAGCATGTTATAGTCATGAGTTAACAAAGAGTGTGCACTAATGCTGCAAACCCTTTTATCCAGGAACTCCCTGAAAATGTGACATTACACAGCTCTGAAACTTCTAGGGGATGATCCCTAAACTAGACACAGGAGAACTGCAATATTTCACAGGCAGAAGAGAGAAATCAACAAATCTGCAACAAAAATTCCTTTTATAAAAATATAGTTTCCAGAGATTTTCAGCAAAGCATACACGGTTTAAAATATTCCACATGAGGGTCCTATGGCCACCAACGTCAGAACAGTACTGGAATTGAATGACAAGTGAATTAGGCCTCGGTCCAAAAGAGCTCTCATGCTTATAAGCTTGTTGAACTGGGACCTTAGAAAGCAAGGATGGTCTTGTTATAAAAGCTCTGGATGACAAAGGAAACAAACAATCAAATCCCAGCTCTGCCACAGATTTTCTGACCTTGGGCAGGTCCCCTAATCACTGTACACCTCAGTTCTCAACCTGTAAAATGGTCTATTACTACATTAATGTCTGCTTTATGTTTGACAGGGACTGTGCTTCAATATGCTTTGCCAAGACATAGTGGTTCCCAACCTTTTTGGCTTGAGGGCCATGGATAACATTATTACAACCCAGAAGGGCCACCAGTCCCCTCCAGCAGAACCCCTACCCCCACAGCAGCCAGCCAGAGGTTCAGTGATCTCCCATTTCCTGGGCCGATCTCCCATTTTCCTGGCTGCAGCAGGAAAACAACATGCATCCTCCTCCGAGGTACCTAGGAATAGCTCTCTTCTGCAGCCTCAAAGATGGAAGGTCAGTGCTCCCCTCCCCCTGGCTCCAGCAAGAACCTCAGCACATAATGACTCAGGTAGAGCGTTTTGCTCTCTGCTGTAGTCAAGGGAGCAGGTTAGTGATGTCCCATGCTCTTGGCTGCAGCAAAGAGCCTGCACTGGGGTCTTTTCATCCTGTGGAAACACACTTAGGCTGGGTCCTTAGAGAGCAGCTCCCTTCTATAGTCAGCAGGAGAGGAGCTGCGGGCCACTTCGAAACCTCCATGGGCCATTTATGGTCCTCAGGCCACAGCCTGGGAACCACTGGTCTAGTGTGATAGGATCTCTGAGCTCTGCTATAATACAAATAATAAATACTAATAATTATTCATGGACTATGATCGGAGAGCCTAAAATCTGCTGTCACATACAATGGAGTAAATCTGGTGTCACTTGTTTGGAATTATCTAGATTTACATTTTCCGTAACTGAAACCAGAATTTCAAGCTTCAGCCAAGTAGTCGTTCTAGACAAAATATTTTCTGTATCTTACACAGCAGCAGTCATTAAACCTAATAACAGACTAACACACTTAACAGTCAAGAAGTTGCCTTATTTGCTGAGTATCTAAGATTCTAATAAAAAAAATGGCTTCATGCTGGCCCCAGGCCAACTGAGAGTAGGAAGATTTATGAAAACTCTCAAGAAAATGTTTCAAACAGCTGTAATAGAAAGGAAATCCATGAAACATCTGAATCACAGAATTATTATTCTGCCACTCTATACAGTATTACCAGAGTTCCTCAGCAACTACATTATTTAATAGACCATTTAATAGACTATTACAAATCCAGTTGTCTTCATTACAGCAAACAGGCAAATGCAGAGATAATGGAGCTATTTTGTGGGTAGAACAACTGTTTGGAACCAAAAGGTGAAATGACACACACATAAACAGAGAAGTCGCATAACTGGCAACAGGGAGATGTCATTATACTGGCCTGAAATGTAGAGTCAGACAGCATTTCAGACACCAGTTTAATTCTTATGTTTCTTAGAGAGCAAACAAAAACAAATAAATGAACAAATACAAGGAATAAAAAAAACATGTGCCACTAATTACCCAAAATAGATCACATTTTAACATGCTTTCCCAGATGTTGAATGTTTTTTTAGGATGAGTCAAGACTATTTCTTCAGGAGAACACTAACATCCATATATAATCAAGAATGAGATTAGGCCTAGTATTTCACACTCTTCTTACAGAATATGTTGACTGAAATATTTGTAGGGTCATGATTAGTTTCCAGATGAGAGGATGAGCAAGGGTCCAATCCAGTGAGGTAGTGAATGACTAAGTTCCTGGGGGAAAAAAAGGTGCTGAGTAACTCATAAGAGGTACTTAGAACCTCACAGGATCAAGCCTCAAATCATGCTAAGCAAATGCTTCTGGAACAGACAGATTATTTAGCTGTCATGCCATTTCAATCTATGATCCTATCCAGATGTCTAGCTAAGAGCTTAGGACTGTATTAGTATTTGCATGGAGATTTCAGAATAAAACCAATGCTAAATGGGGTAGGAATAATTCAGTAGAAGACATTTCCTTCTGAGGCCATGCAGAAACAATGCCCAAAATAGGTCTAGACAATTATTTCATAACCTGCCTTGAACAAAAGGCAGCAGATAGCTGCTCCAGGAAAAGACTAGAGAAGATGGTCCTCTGGTATATCTGCAGTAAAGTACCCACAGTCTGTCTGGATCAGCTTATTCAAACCCAAACATCTACACTGCAATTTTATAACTTTTCAGCCCGAACCCCCTGAGTTCAAGTTTGCCAAAGATGTTTTATTGAGAAGGAGACGTAACTTCCAGCTCAGGTACATGTGCACGGGCTCATTTTGATATTCTGCTAGCATTCTATAAAGCATAGCCACAATCGTGCAAGTAATAGGACTGTCTAGGCACCATAAGGTCTGAAGTGGGATTGTCTGCAAGATGACTAATGTGTCCTTCCACCCACACTGCCACTCTACCCGCTTACTTTTAACAGGCTAACTCAATCAAAGCTAGCACATGCATACATCTGTGCAACCTGGAAAGTATACCTTTGGTTCAAAGTGTGCATGTGCCTTTAGAGTCACAATACATCACCTGCATCCCCCTAGTTTCACTAAGCACAGATTATGTTTGCATGAACATTGGGCCTACTTCCACCAAAATTAAGGAAACATGCAGAACATCGTGATAAGTTCCAGAAGTGTAGCCATTTTAGCCCATATACAGCAAAAACAACAAAAGTCCTATGGCACCTTAAAGACTAACAAATTTCTTTGGACATAAGCTTTCATGGGCTGCAACACAGCCCACATTAGATGCAACTGATGAAGTGGGTTGCAGCCCACAAAAGCTTCCGTCCAAAGAAACTTGTTAGTATTTAAGGTGCCAAAGGACTTTTATTGTTTAAAACAGTGCATGGTTTCATAACAAAATCTCAAGTTTGGAAATGTGGAAGTTCAGGAAAATGTGGGGGAAAAAATTTAAAAACCACAGAAATACTTTACAAAAGCTTTTCTGAATAATTTTAAGCATGAGTAGCCCCAATGATATCAGAGCAATTTAAAGTAACACAACCTCAGTAAAGTGGTGAATCGGGGCCCAACGCAACCAAGGAACTCAAATATACAGATTCAGAAAGTCATAAAAACCTCTAAAAATGGCCCAAAATAACTTTTCCATAGCAAACATTACTCCTTTTCCACTGGGTATCTGAGGCCCATCCTCATCTAGAAGGTAGTTCTGAATCCAATTAGGAAGGTGGGAATTGTCCCTTCCCAGTGATATAAAGCTCCTATCCCAAGCCCTACCGCACTTTGGCATTTAAGCTCATGGCTGCCACAGATCAAATCAAATCAAATCATAGAGCTGGAAGAGATCTGCATCTAGATCATCTAGGTGGAACTTGCCCATTTGGGAGGGGCAGGGGAAAAATTTTTTTTAAATGGCAACTATTTGAAGGATCTCAGGGAGTTGCAACGTTAGAACAAGACCACTGGAGGCGATTATCTGGTTTTCCTCTCACTTAGACTGGTATAAATCAGAAACTTAGTAATTCCAATGAGTTCTATGGGACTAGCCATCGCAGAAGCAATAAGTGCTGTGCTCAACAATAAGCATTTGCTGAATTGAAACTTAAGTAAACAATTTACACATTTTGATTCCCCATGCACATCAGGTTAATGGGAACATTATAAAGTACATGCACTCCAAACTCAGCCCATGGGCAAGCAACTGGAGAGATAATTAACCTTTTTGTTACATGCTCGCATACAGTATCATGCAACAACAATTAATTGTGCCCATGTGTACTAAGTAACATATCCATTTCTAAAAATTACTTAAGTACTAAGTCAGTTCACTTTTCACATGCTCCTGCCATAGCTGACACATAGTGGCTTGAAACAAACAGGGTTCTATTATTCATTTAAATATGCTAATATAATCTGAACAGAAAATTGGATCACTAGGAAAAATAAATTCATATATGAAAATTTTAGCAGAGCCATCATTAATACAGATCAGAATGTCTAATGTGAAGCGTGTGCTGCAGTGGCCTTAAATGCAAGAAAAAAGTATGCCTTGGTAAATTAGTTCTCATGAGACCTAAGTTGAGAATGGAATAAAAGAGTATCTTCATTTTCAGCAAACATCAATTCCTTTTCATGGTAATATTAAACAATCCTGTCAGGGAAAAATTTCTCAGGGAGTGTTCCATGACAAAAGTACATTCCCCCCCCCCTTTTTTTGTGATGCCAATTAATCAATAGTTTAGCAATGTTTCACCCATTTAACTATGAGCTTTTCCAGAGCACCAAGATAATGTATTCATCCATGGCAAAGTTCAAGGTAATTGTTCCAGTTGCATGTTATTGTCACCTAGTGGAGAGTCATTTTAAATTCAACTTTTTTTAACTTTAATTTTGTTAGCAGATCAGATACTAATACAAGCTAGTACATAACAGCCTGTGTAACACAGAGATTTTTTTAAAAAAACACAGAAAAAGTTTCACAGGGAACTGCAATTGTACATTCCAGTTTAAGCAGCAATGCTCATACAATGGTATTTTGCTACCTTTTTTGCATTCTGTGAGATTCTGCAATGTTAACAGTGTTGAGTATTGTGCAAATATGATGGTGTGGATTTTGTTTCCCAGCCCAGACATATTTCTTCAGTGAAATTTTTGTGAAACAATCTGTTCCACTTTGAGACATATAAAATATGAGTATTTATATGTTCAATCTAAAAATTATCTTCTGCCAAATTATATTTCACAATTTAAAATATCAAAAATAAGATTTTCATTTTGCATGTGAAACCAGATCCCTTTGCAAGCAGAACTTTCTGCTTCTAATGGTTTTGAATGTCTCTGGGAATATTTCACTTAGCCCTAGAGACAAGATACTTAAAGTAACCTCGCAGCATTGGTTGGTTTGGGGATCAGATTCAATGCATAATATTTATTTTTAAAAATTAATTAAAATGGTTCCCCAGCACTTCAGTTCACTGCAGGGAGTCAGGCCTAAAATGTATAAAGGCCAGGAACAGAGGCCCAAAAGGAGATTATTCTTCAATCCCTCTGCTAAAGAAAGGGGAAGAATAAATGCAAACTAGCAACAGTTGTTTTGTATGACATGCAGAGACACATAGGGCCTAATTTTACATTCCCTAAAAGTTTCACTAACTTCATCCAAGTGCATAGTAATTCTGCAGACTCATGATACAAAAACGGTATTGGGTTTAGATTTTGAGTTCCTCCAGTTACTGGAGGTTTAAATATTCTAGTTTAACTTAAAGCATGCAACAATTCTGTTGACTTCAATGAACTACGCAAATGCTTAAAAGTTTATGCTTTAATATTGGCAAGATCAGGGCTGAAAGATGGCCCCTGTCTTTACAGTGGGCTTTTTGTATCTATGGATCCACGTTTGGGCATTAATCATAAACAACCATTCAAGAACATTCAGTTCTGGAAGTCCGGCAAAAACCCAACACTGTATGTGTATGAAAGCAACATCTAGTTTTTGTTACCTCAGCTGTATTAATCTTGTCTTAAATAATGAAAAAATGTGAGCGGAATTGTTTTTATTTTTACACAAAATGAGTATTAAAGTGCCATGTCTTTGTAAGACAATGGCTTGAATTGCAATTGAAAGTTATCAGCAAGTCACTATGGAAAAAAATATTTCATAATTATTTTCCTGATTTCTTCTGTTGCTGTTACAATATGCAGGCCACTACAAAATACAGAGCATCACTAGCACTTAATCTGTTTTACAACTAAGTGAACATGGGGGGTGGGAAGTGTGTTAAAACAACCCATACGGTTAGATGACAATAAGTTATCTTCAAGTTGTAATTCTAATAGGTTTTCCTTGTAATAGATTGTCTTCGACCCATCCTAGATTCCCACAAATCAATTTCACATAAGGAGTGAGGCTAGGCCCTTTAGCTGATACCACCTCCCAGACAGGCAACAAAAAACCTAGTGAATCACAGTGGCTCAAGTTGCATAGTCCCAGAGCTTAAAGGTTTACTGACTCTCAGCAAGTTGCTGTTTGTTCCACAGCCCAAAACATGAGTTTTGCCTGGTTTATAAAAATTGTGATGAAATTTTACACACAGCTTCACATTAGAAGTTCTCTCAGAGATCCTGACTACAAAATAAAATGTTTGGTTTAACAGTATAGCACATATCTGAAAGATAAGCTAGTAAATTCAACTATCCAAAGAGGAGAGTGACATTATTGCCATCATTCCCCCCTACACTCCCTCCTGTTGATCTAAAACCAGAGAGATGATTTATTAGAAAGTGTCTTTTCCATGCGCAAAGCCCCACTGTCTGTATTTTCTAACCAACAACCTTCTTGTTAGTAAGATTGCAGCTTGAGGGCAGGTCTTCACTGACAGTCGCAAATTTGCCGCCATCAAATCAATCTTCCGAATCATCTGCTCAGATTTGTCCAGACCCAGCTGATCAGGAAGATGATCTTTGAAGCGCACCCCTGCACTAGGAGTAGTGCTGAGTTGGAGGGAAGGCATTTCCCTGAGTCTCAGTGCACTGAAGACACCACACTAAGTAGGCAATCAGAGGGAGATACAAGCTACACATGGTTTTTTTAAAAGTATTTTGTGTATCTTCATTCAATGGCCACCAAAATCACACTGCAGCATAGACCAAGACTGAAACACAGTCCTAGTGCAATACCTACCTTCAAGATTTCCATTGTTCTTTTCACTATGCCTTGAATTGTATATTTTTAAGTAAGCTATTAAAAAACAGCAAAAGTGACATTGCACATACAATTTTTGAAAATTTTCATTTGTTTTGTGAATTTTCTTTTTTAAAAAAATCAACAATTCTTTGAGTTTCAATTATCAAAAAATGTTGACCAGCTCTATAGTGGCATGTAAAAGCTATACAATGTCAAATGAAAACTTTCATCATCTTTGGGGTGGGAGATGGAGAATATAAATTGAAAAATCTAAATTTAAACCCCCCCCCACCCCCACCCAAAAAGCCAAACAAGGGATAATTTTACTATTTTGGATTTCTGGTTTGAACCCTTGTTTACCTGTAAGAGAGAGTTATTCAGCACTTGAGCCCTTTGAAAACTGTAGCTGAAGTCTCCCCTGAACTGTAAAAGGAAATTGTAGGTTTTGTTTTAAGTTACTTTCTTGGAAAGATAGTCTTTAAAACATAACTCAATATCTAGAATTGAAAGCTAAAGTTCTCACACATTTTATATATAAATTGGGTCAAAGTTCAATTTGGGGTGCATCCCAAAGAATTCCATCAATAAATTTCCTCAAATTCCCTGCTGTGATCAGAAGCTGGGAGCAGATGACAAGATATGGATCACTCAGTCACTCTATTGCTCATTCCTGTTAACGTATCTGGAACTGGTCGCTGTCAGAAAACAGGATATTGGCCTAGCCAGACCACTGGTCTAAAACTCTAAACTAGGGGTCTCAAATTCAAATCACCACACGGGCCTCATGAGGACTAACAGAGGGCCGCATGAGGATTAGTACTTTAGCCCAAGGGCTGCACCACTGAAAAACCAATATTGCAAATATTGGTAACAACAGTGTCATTGAGGGCCACAGGAAATAGCATTAGGAGCTTGATGGGGCCCATGGACTGTTTCTTTGAGACCCCTGCTCTAAACCAGGATGGTCATTTTTATAGTCTTATGACAGAAATGATCTTTTTGCTGAAAAGCAGCAGCAAAAAACTTTGCTTCACACAGTCTGTCACGATATCAAGGCCAAACCCACAGCTAGAGAGACAGACAGGATGATACAATCTAATACTGATCACTAGTCTCTTGACAGTCAAAAGCTGGACAGAGATTTTCTTTTTCTGAACCAGACATTTCAGCACCTCAGGATCTCTAATTAAACACAAGGGCCAGTAAGAGAGAATGGAAACAGCAGAGCAAACGTGTGAGGAATTGCATTTGTGAGCAATTCCTCAGCACTAAGCAACATCTGAATGAACTACACAAGCAAGTTCAGAAGCTGCCGCAGAAAGTATATATCCCTGGTGCAGATACTGGCTGACAGAGCCTACCATAACACTTTGCATTTAAACAGAACATTTTTATTTAGCAGTTTGAAGGGAGATCACCTGCAATTTCAACTGGGGGTTTAGACCTAACTGGTTGTATAAGACTCTTCTCCTCAAGTAACAAAATGCTTTTGGAAAGATAGGCTTTATTAAAAAGTTTCCACCTCCTCATAGCTAAATGGACTTTCTTACCTGGTCTGTCAAATAAACCTAAAACCTTTGACATTTATTTGTCCCAGGTGTAATTCATCAAGTGCTACCATGGTTCTTTCACATCTGGGTCTCATCTCATCTTTTCAAATGACTCACTGGTCTACAGAAAGTGCATGCTGAGGTACAGATGTGCAGTGTCACACAGACTTAGTGGGATGCAAAGGGAACACGTAAAAAGTTGTGTGTTAACGATGGAGGAGGTAAGGAAATACAGTTTAAAAGGCGGAAGATTTACACTATAAATAGATTTTAAAAATCTAGTAAAGTGGTGCAATCAAGAGCAAACTGGATGACTTTTTTACTTACGGATGCTTATTAGGTTTGGCCCAACTTTCCTGCTGCAGGATAATGGGCTTTAGTAGATGTGAGAACAGCTCTAGAGTTGTGAAATATACCTAATACATTTGAAATCTAAATTATCAGTATTTGACTGTAGGTAGCATGCATCTCCAGATGAGGTAGCTGTTCAAAATTAAAAATTAAATAGCAGAGCACACAAAAACATTCACTAAGGGAGTCAATTTCTCTTCTTGATAAAAAGAAAGCCTTTAAAAAAAAAAGAATTGATTGATTCAGCTTTGACTTTATAGCAAACATGTTTTGGAACCAAAAAACTCCAAGAAAAGCTATTTCAACAAATAAATCTTTAATAATAAACACAAGAAGATTCAAAACCAGAAAGCAAATTATATGTATGAATATCTTGGTATTAAGATTTGTATTAATAATTCATTACATTCTTAATCTGAAAAATCCTGAAGTAGAACAACTACTTTAGAATTATCATTAATAATTACATTGATACTGAATTCCTTTGTGTGAACGGTACAGTAGACTTAGAGATAGGACTCTTTGTAAACCTCTTGAGCATCTGCGTGAAGTTTAATTCATTTTGTATCTCCTTTAGTTTGCAAACGTGATTTGAAACAACCCTGGTTCTGTAAGGTGTCAGTGTTACGAGTACCTCACATAGTAGATACCCAGCTCTGTTAAATTAATGGATTGGCTATATCTTGTCATCCAATATAGCCAATGTCATGAGGTCATCCAGTGAGGTTATCCAGTTATTATTATTAAAATTTATTGAGTGCTGACAGATTGGTTAGCACTTTGTAAATGGCCTATGTCACTTTACAGCAAGTCCTAGTTCTACAACAGCCCATCACCTCCAATGGAAAGGAAAGGCCAAGTGCAGAGTTACACAGTGGAGTTTGGTGGGGAAGCAAGGAGCAGCTGGGGTAGAGAGGAGCCACTGAGAACCTACAGTGAAGAAACACACAAAATCTCAGTTACACCATTAGGGTCTCCTCAGTCTTGCCCCAAAAGATGAGAGCTCCTTGGACACAAACATTAGGATTGTTGGTTAATGAGATTAATGTCTAGAAATTTAATTGCATTCATTTGAAAAGGTTATTGGTTCTTTTGCAAAATTATTTTAGGAAACAAGTTTGCTAAAGAGATTTTATCTGAAAATGTGGTTCTTGGGCCCCACCCTTGGCTACCCATCTTTTGTATCATCTGCTGACAAGTAGTATTTGTCCTGTACTGGGTAGAATGTGCTCTGGGTCGTATGTGTCTGGTAAATTTTTCAAGAGCTGATCATTAGCTGTGTTTTGTATCTTTTATTTTCTCATTCTCACTGTATATTGCATTGTCATTTTTAATTCATTGCCCACTGGTATTTTGGGAAGGAAAACAATCACACTTTTAAAAAAAATACATGATCATGTTGGCCCTGGTTTTATTAGATGTGTGGCACAAGTGAAATTCTCTGATTTGCATACACGTATATGAAACAAGACAACATGATCTCAACAGCGCTGGGGACATGCAGTAGTTAAGTAGGTAAGGAGCATGTTCTTTCTGTCACAGCAGAAGTATTATGAAGATGTCTTACAAAAAAATGCTCTGATTTTTCTATTTGTATCGGTTTTTTAATGTCTTTATCTAAATTTTAAGTGTAACTTGGTTAATGGTTTCCCTGAGCAGTGAGATTACAAAATTTGATATGAGCAATTAGAAAGTTTTGCAGGCTTAAACTATAACACATAACTTTAATTCTGATTTATAGCAAACAAGAACCCCAAAACATACCCTTAATCTTCACACTTTAAGGCAGTGAAAGCACAACATGCATTTAGCAAGATCATCAAGTAATTTAGCCTAATTCTTTTTTCTATTAGATTTCCACGATTACATAAAATTAACATGATCAAGCATGAACAAGGAGTCCTGTGGCACTTATAAAGATAAACAAATTTATTTATCGCATGAACTTTTGCAGGAGAAATCCCACTTGGTCCAATGAAAGCTCATGTGATAAATAAATTTATTCTTTAAAAGTGCCACCAGACTCCTTGTTTGTTTTGCTGAAACAGACTAACATGCACAGCTACCCCTCTGGAAAATGTTCAAACATCTTTCTTTCGTGTTGACAAAATAATGATTCTAGCAAAAGATCCAAAGGGATAGCTGTATTAGTCTAGCTCAGTAAATCAAACAAACAAGGAGTCCTGTGGTACTTAAAGACTAACAAATTTAGTGCCACAGGACTCCTTGTTTGTTTGTTCTAGCAAAGGAAAGTCTTACACTGAACAAGAATTGTGGATTTTTTAAAAACTCCATTATTGCTCAGTATACAATAGCAACATCAAGATACAAGTATTTGGCCGTTCTCTACCTTTTTTCATAAGAGCCATATTTGATTTTATTTTTGCTCTAAATTCAAAATATGCTGTGTATTAACAGTTCTAACATTTGTATGGAACTCATCTAACTTCTTTCAGAGGTAATTCCTAGATAAGGGAGTCTTGGCTCAGTTCAGTCAAGTGCAGTAAAGAAATACTGGTTCCCATTCTCCCCTGAACAGGATTAGCTCACATCTATTTCCTATTATTTTTTCCATCAAGTATGCTTCCTCATGTCAAAGAAGGATGCTTCCTCGTGTCAAATTCTACTAACAGCAGAACTGAGATATCAGTAATTCATGGTTCCCACCACAAGATGTGTAGATTTTAGGGATCTCTCACAAATAAGGAATATCACCATACTTCTCCCCTATTGCCTTTGCTTACTGCTGGACCATACTGTGTCATGCTGACCACTGGGGAACAGAACTCCTTGGAAACTATCCTTTGAGGTGCTCCAAAGCCACTCTAGCCATGATCCAACAAGCAGAGGTGGAAGCAGTCCAAATTAATGCAGTCTATCTGTATTTGTAATGCTCTGTTAAATTCAGTCTTTATTAACTTGGGCTGTTTTCCCCTGAAGACCTGTGTGGGAGAGCATCTGAAGATGTTCAGCCAGTTCCTTCACCCTGCCACCTCTGGAAGTCGATCTCAACCCCTGCAACTTTCAGAAAATTTCCCCTTTCAGAGGGTACAGTTCCCTTCCTGAGCATCGATCCAAAGAGGGACATGGGGCTTTGAAGAGAATTTTTTAAGAGGGTGCTTCAAAGGCACAAATTGTGAACTTCAGAAATTCCTCCATTAGCCTGCCATGCATTTGGCAGGTTCTACAACAAGATGGCAAGCACATGATACAATTTACCTTGAAGGAGGCTCTAGAAATACCAAATGATTTAAAAGATGGAAATAGCTGAATCATGTCATTTTTAAAAATTCTTTAATCAGCCTTTTAAAAGTAATCTGCATCCCTGTAGTGTTTTTGCACAGCAAGTCATAGAACACACAACCTTGTATGGGGATTTTAAATATTTAAAGCATTCCAACAGTGCAATGCAAATCCAATGTTATTACAGTCAATCCAAATGCCTTTTCAATGTAAGGAATCCAATTATGACATCCTTAAATATATTTGAAATTTAACAGCAAACTAATGCTACATGCAAATCACTTCTTAAATTTCCATCTGTAATCACAATTATGTTTGCTATTGTGTTCACTCATCATAAAGACCAACTATTAAAAAAATTATAAACACTCTGAAGACTACAGTATTTCTTAAGTAACCTATACAGCAGCACAATACAGATGTTTCACTGGAAATGGTGCATAATAAATGATAGCATATTTATCTGGTTTTGTTTGCCCTTTGAAAACATGTTTTCTCTTGACTAAAGATGATGAATAGTCAGAATAAGATATTGGATAACTATGCTTGGATATCATAGGACAAGGAAATATTTGACATCTCACTGGTAATTTTTAATCAGAAGACCTGTACAAAAAAGAAACGAATGCATAATAAAAATGATTCCACAAGAGAAAAATGCATGTCTTCAGTTTCACCCATAACATTATAAATGGATTTTGTCAGTTTGCCGACTTACAAGGCTCGTTGATAGTAAATTAAATTTGGTCAGTTTATAAAGGTATTGCTTTCATGTTTTTCTCATAAGATCTTACATTCCTCTGAGGCTTAGAATCACCTTGCTTCTCCTAGCTTGTCTTCTGTCTTCTATTCTTCATTACACAACAGATGACCTATCAGATATTCTTCTTCTTCTCCAACTGATTTCCCGTTGCCAACCATCAATGAGAATAAAGCCTGCAACCCTTTTTATCTTCATTCTGCTGCTGTTTCCATCTTTTCTGCTTTTTCTTTTTTTCCTTCTCCTAAAGATCATTTGCCAACACTGCTTTCTCAGTTTTACCCAGTGGAACAAGCAGTGTCTTGTGAACTGACAATTCTGACTTTTTGCTGCTTATGATTTTTCTAAAGAATGACAACTACTTGCATGAAGACACAGTAAACCTTTTCAGACGGGAGGGGTCTGTTAAAAAAAGGCTTTTCGAGGAACAGTAGTTGTTTCTGCAGGAGCTGAATGAAACAAGTCTCTTATGTATTAATTTAATTTGGTTATACCCTTTCCATGGCAAGAGTAATTAGAATCACGATTTTTATTGCATTGTAAACAATTTCTTCATTTTTTAAAAAAATGACTGACCATCTTATTTCAAGAATTTAAATACATCCTTTCCTGACAAAATATAAAATTGCAAATCTTACCATTCTTTGTCACAGTTAATTCTGCACTGGATGATAAATGTATTGTCATGTCACTCAGACTTACAACTAAAGGTAGCTTTTGAACAAGAAATATTAATAAATAACATGATTTTTATTTACATCTTCCAAATTATTAAGTATTCTTCTTCACCTTGAAGTGTGTTTAGTAGTCTTCAGGGAGCTTTAGGAGGCCAGAGACTGGTACAGACAGCTGTCTGTTGCTCATTAATAACAATTCACAAAAAGGAGTGACAAAACATCAGGAACATTCTCAAGCTGCCTGTCAGAAACATGAACATGATTTTAACTTATATAACCAATACACTCAATTGCTAATCTAGAAAGCATAAACATGTGCCATGTGCATGCCAACTAGATGAGACTATCCAGCAACTGAATGTATTCATTAGGTAACTTGAAAATACCATCCAGAATGTATGTGCAAGATGAATATCCTGGTGGTTGAGAGAAAGTCACTTCATTCTTGAGTTCAGATTCACTCACTGGGGGTCACAGGATGTACCACCACTATGGGCAGGTCTACACTGCCTGCCCTTTTCATTGGCATTCAAGGGAGATACATAAGTTACTTAAAATAACTTGTGTACCTTTGTTCAAATTCCCTACTCCTGACAATCTACTGTGCTGGTTTGAAGGGAGTTGCAGGATCAAACTTCTTAATTGGCTGAGTGGGCCTACACAGACCAGAGCAGCCAATCAGGAAGTTCTAACTGATGGTGGTGAATCTGCTGCTTTCAATGAAGACAAGGCCTATCTTTCCACTTAGGAATTTGGCCAGGGGAAGTAACTGAATTAGCATAACACATGCAGCAAATCTACCTTATGCAACCCACTTTTCAGACTAGTTCGTCCTTCTGTGGTCCCCTGACAGAGGGGAGGTTACAGCTGCACTCTCCCTCCAGGCGCACTTTCTGCCACTTACATCCTTTGCCTTCATGGCAACATCAGGCTGTGTTCGGAATAGCCTAAAGAACTAACGTACCAGTCTGTGTCCAGTGGCCTCTCTAAATAATTCCTTTTAAGTTCAATACTTCCAATTTCTGTTTCTTTTCTACCATGAAGAGAACTACAATAATAATAATAAATACTTGAATTTTTAATAAAAAGCTTTAAGTTGTTTTCTTTTGCCAAAAGAGGAAGAGATGGGCTAGGATGGATGTAAAGATGGGAGGGAGGAACATGCACCACACTAGGACACACCACTAAAAGGCAACTTCACAAGTAATAGTGATATCCTTAAAATACAGGTGATGCTTGAGAGCAGAGCTCTACTGGCATAAGGGCCAGGGAGAAGGTCTAGAGCATAAATATCTTACCACCTTAAAAACCAAGATTACTAACTAAAATCTAACCAAGTTCCAAAGGGGAAGCCATGTTAGTCTAGTAAAGCCAAATAAATAAATAAATAAACGCAAGGAGTCTTGTGGCACTTAAAGATTAACAGATTTATTTATCGCATGAGCTTTGTGTGAGAATATCCCACTTCTCCCACGAAAGCTCATGCGATAAATCATCTATTAGTCTTTAAGTGCCACAAGACCCCTTGCTTTTTTTAACTGAAATCTATGGTCCACTGTATAGCAGCAAATGTTGAGAATGCAGGGTGGATGCAACGTGATCACGGTGAGCACAGGTTCACTCACTCGGGTTTGACTAAATGAAAAGAATAGTCCTCAGCTGGGATGGAGGACCCAAATGCAGTAGAATTAGGGAGATGGGGAAAGAGAAAAGAGCTAATGATTTGACATTGTGATGTGCATTGTTTGCTAACAGGGAGGAAAAAGAAACCCTGAAATGAAAGGTCACAATTACAAAGTCTGTGAACACTGAACAAAGAAAAGCGTTTGCTAATTTTATTTTTAAAAGTTTCTCTTTGGCCTGTTTGTTATACAAAAACTCACACTTATCAACTGAATCTGCTCTGACAAAAACTGAAGCATTAGAACAACTCTACTTTTTCAGCTGTCCTGACTTGGTCACCAAATCATTGATTGGGTTCAACAGTAAATGAATGGCCTTTTCCAAAGCTCTCATCAATGCAGTTCAGAAAATTTGTTCCTGAATCTGTTCTCACAAGTGTTCTTGGACCATAAAGAGTATTAGTTTATTTTTTCAAGGAAATATAGAGAATAAATATATCTTAAAATGAATATGGAGATATCTATTCTTAAACATCAAGATTGACTACTACTGCAAAAAAAAAAAAATCCTACACATTCTTCTTAATGTTCAGATGACTTCACCACATTTCCTATTTCTGATATATTTAACTGTCAGAAATATTTTATAAGGTGAGCTCACAGGCAGGAAAATTCATGGAAATAATTATTAAGTTAATATTACAAAATGTTTTCAGAAAGCTAGGGTCAATTTGTAAATGTGACTCTTCACATTGGCATTCTGAATCTATGTATGATACTAATCTAATCAGAAAATACAAGTATACCACATTATCTGTGTGACCAATCAGGTGAGCCTTAACATCATAATGCAAAATATAACAGAATCATAAATATAAGCAGGAGTTCTTAAGGACCAAGAAATTATGGACCAGCAGAATTAGTGGGTTCGACATCAAAAAACATAGTGAAACCAAGCAATTTAATGGGAAAGATGGTAGACATAATTTGTGAGGTTACATGATAAAATGGATACAGTGATCTCTTGTTTTGGTACAGGGACAGAATAAGATTGTTTGTTATTTGGAAATCTGAGACTTTTTGGACATCCATATTGTTAGTGGCCTGGACATGGAGCCTTGTTCAGTTACCAGCATCTGTCGAATACTGCTGTGATCTGGGAATATTGAAGTCTTGGCCAAGGATCTGTTTGAGAAAGATTGGACACCTCCATCCCTTTTTGGTGAGCTAGGGGAGATTTGGTAGGAAAGGACAACTTTTCAGAGGCAAGATACACAGTCCTGCCACTCACATCTGTTGGTTCATCTGCTTCCCAACAAGTTCTGTTAGTGATAAACCTGGTAGCTATGGACACAGTGCAAAACAGGTTTTAAAACCCATTTATTAATGACCGTACCTGTTGTTTATTAGTGTTGGCAATTACATCAGTATAACTAATGGTCCTGGAACAAATGCAAACTAGCTTTAAGTGTTATTTTACAAAACTAAAAAGCAGCACTCTGCAAAATAACCCCTGCCTTCCATCTGCATAGGGCCAGGAAACATAAGTTACAAATGACCAGGTATAAAATATGATTCAGCCCCTTTTAGAGCTAATCCCATGACTGAGTCCCTTTCTTTTAAAGTCATCAGCATCTCATTACCTCAGTTTTTGCAGTAACTAGTCCTAGAACTGCAGGGTGATGCTGCTGCTGCCACCATTATTTTTCAGGGCCACTGATTTATTTCTCATTCATTTGACCAGAGTTGATCTCTCTCTCTTTTCTCCACGACACCATGAGAGGATGTTTAGTCTTGCGATTTAGGTAGGCACTGGACTGAGAGTTCAAGGCTCTGAGTTCATTTTTAGCTCACCCAAGATTTTCTGTCTGTCTCTGGACAATGTCCTAAAACTGCAGAGGTGTTCACGGAGCTACAGGATGTGCTAACTGCTTATGCTAAACCTGTTTCACCTTGCATTTTGCTGTGATACAAAATTTGTACTCTTCTCAGCCCTGAAGAGAAGCTCTGTGTTTGGAGAGCTTGTCTCTCTTGCTGACAGAGAATGATTCAATCAAAGATATTATCTCGCCCACCTAGACTGTCTTTGGACCTGTCATTTAATCCCTCTTCTTCAACTGAAAAGTTAGAATAATAGTACCCCTCACTTTTTTTTCAGTCATGCTATTTAGATGATAAACTCTTACAGCAGGAAAAGTCTCTTACTGTGTGTATGAACATCACTTGCCACAATGTACAAGTTCAGTCAGGCACTTTATATTATAAATACATAATGATGATTTCCTCTTCCCTTTATCAAGATTGAGGACTTTTTCCCTTAATGAACAAAAAACAAAGAACAATTCTGAAGTAGAAAGGTTCATAAGATATTTAAAAATTCAAACTGGAGGTTCCTTACAATCATATGTTTATAATTTAATATTCATAATAGGAAATATAGGCCACTAACTCCAAACAAGTAGGTTTCTAAACCTTTATATACTACCCAGGATAATAAATATTTAAACCAAACTAAATTTCTCTGTACACCAACTATGAATGTGAGGCCAGATTTTCAACATCAGCCATGTGTAATTATATGCACACATTTCACTTGCCTGAATTATGCACTGATAAATGCATATATCAGGTACTTAGCTAGGTGAGGCACATTCAAATGTAAGCAAGCAATTCTGCGAGATTACAAAAAATAGAAAAAAAACCCTAACAAATCTTTTAAAAGACTTTAAAACATAACCTTTTGCAAATTAAATGTTACTTTGTCTACACAGACACTTCAAGACCTATAAAAGTCTGCTCTAATTTGGCATAGCCATAATCAAACTACATTAAAATGACTGCCACTGCTATGAGAGAAAGAGACGAACGTTAAGTGTGGAAACTATTACTCTCATCTTTTTAATTACTTACAATGCTTATCTCACAGTTTTGAAACTTTAATCAATTAATGTTTTATGGAGCACTTGGAGATCCTAGAATGAATAGTGTATAGAAATGGTACAAACAGAATGGAATGCAAGAAGAAAGTAATAATGTCAGTGCTCAGATACCCGTTAAAGCCACTTTTTTAATTCCTCTTTAAACTCCCCCATTTCTAGATAAAGGAAGTGTGTGCCTTGTACTGATTCACCTTACTACAGCACCACTTAAAACCACATAGTTATAGCATGAGACACAAACAATTGCATTAAGAACCCTTATTCTGTTAGTTATGTTAACCAAAGGTATGATCAGCAATTTTGTACTTTGCATTGAATCACACCCACTCTTCACCTTATGGTCAAATATATTCCATTTCCACTGCCAGGTGCTGGTTTTGTAGATAATATAAACTAACTCATCTACCTCCTCCTGGGTTAATGTATCCCCTATATAAGTTTACTCTTCAGAACACAGTGGTTTAACAAGTCTGATTTCAGATAACAGGATTATACAATATATTTTCATGCTGGTTATACTGAAATATGTCCCAAAAGGCTTAAAACAGAACTTAATTCTTCCATAAATCAGTGACAAGAGCCATTCTCTCAAGAAAATTAAGGCTAAATCCTTCATAATCCTCCAGAAAAAGAAAAAGGAAAAAAAAAAAAACCTATTTACATCTTTGTGTTTGGCCCCACCCCCAGTGGTGACTTCCTTAATCTACCAGTCCTTGGCTAAATCCCAATTCTTGTATGCCACCCTTTTTGATATTTAAGTCTTCTCTGTCAGTATTGCTGATCACACCCTCCTTAAAATTTTCTTCCCTATTTACTTATATGATTCTGTTCTTACTTTGTTCTCCTTTAACACTCTTTTGGTTCTCCTTCAGTATCTCTTCCCATTCTACACTCCCACATTTTACAGTGGAGCTATGCGTCCCTCAGTAGCCCCTTTCTCTCTGAGTGCTGTTATCTATACACATAGCTTTAATTTCTGTTGTTACGCATTCCCAGCTTGTCTTTCTCTACCTAATACTGCACTCTCTCAACCCCAATATCTGCCCTTCTGATCTCTGTCCTGGGCATCCTTATGTCACTTTAAGCTTAACTAGACCCAAGCTTACCTCCTAAACTTTCTTACCAATCTTCTCTATTCCCAGCATTCACTCTCTCTGTAGATAATACTACCATTCTTTCTCTGATTCAGGTCTGCAAAGTGAGTGGTCACCAGTAATCCCTCACCCTCTCCTGTCCAACATAACCATCCAGGGCCTGAATTTTGCCACTGATTCTTCCACAGTCTTCCTAAGATCCAGTCCACCCCATTTTATTCTGTCCAGACAGTTAAACCACCCATCCAGGCCTCTCTCGATTACATGGTTAACCACACAAAGACCTACTTGAATCCATTTAAAAGATATCTGCTAAGTTCACCTTCTTGGCCCATTTATATCACCACATCGTCCCTTCTTAGAATTCCTTTTCTACGACATTAACATCAAGCTTCTTGTCCTTATTCTTCAGAACTCTTGTTTGCTACTTGTTCCATCACTTTATCTCCTACAGCATTGCCCTGTCCTTGCATCCCTTATCAGTGGTCACCTATTTGGCCATTTCAGACACAACTATCTTGGTACCTTTTTCCTATGCTACCCCAGAACATGGAGTTCCCTCTATGTTTCCATAGTAATCTTCTCTACTTTCAGATGTCTCCTCAAGACCTATTTCTGTTCTGATACCAATAAGCAATCAGCCAATTGATAGTGGCTAGGATTAGAAGAATAGAGGGATAATCAACATCTATTTTATCTGTTTGTATTTTTATATATAAAAAATTATGTTAGCAGTTGAAATTGTAACTAACCATACTTGAGAATTCCCATGCTATGAAAGATTGTAGTAATTCCAGAAATACAGAAGAAATGGGAAATTCCACTGAGAAAATTAAAATTGCTATTACAGTTTATATATGTGGTCTACTTTGTCCCAGATCTTCTCTGCAATAACAAACAGTGGCAGTACCAAACATTTCAAAGACAGACATAAGAAATCCTGTAGTGGACCATTACAGAGTTACCTGACCTTCAAGTACATTAATCCCTCTCAATTAGTGGTAGCTTTTACCCTAAAATATTTGTTTATCCTATTTAATACAAAATGTTCTTGTTATCCATACAAATAATAGCTATTTTCATGTATTTTACTAATAGCCAAGTTTTAGTTACCTCTTGTGGAATTAATTCTCCAGGTTATTAATAACTGGTATAATTTCAATTGCACCTATTATATATATATCGTATCCCTACCACCATAAGTTGTTTGTCTTCTTAGGAGGGTAAACATTTCAAGGGCTGGAATTTGTACAGCACCTGACAAAGCAGGTCCCACAATCTTGACTGGGGCCCTCCTGTACTATTAGAAAATTTAAAGACTAGTAGCTATCTACACACTATTTGATATTATTGACAATAACCATTGATAGCTCATAGTCAGCATTCACTATCTTGGATTTCTTTCACAGCTTGTACTATTTGGCATATAGACCTGAATTCTCCATCTTTTGAAGAATATATTTCATCAATATTTAAGGCTATGCCACCACCACTTGTGATCAAAGGACTCATACACTCCAGTGAACATCATGGTATAAATACCAAGATTAAACAAATATATTTAACTGTTTATCTGATACATCACCAATTTTCTTATGAGACTTGGATGGTAGATCCGCAGACCCAGCAACTAGATCAAGTCTTAAGTTATGGAAGCAAAACTCTCATTTCTTGGAGACAAGATGTGGGAAACCTCAGACACTGCTCATAAAACATATCCCATTTCACAGCATCTACGTAAGCAGTGTTTCTCACAAGCTGCATGCCCTGTGTGCTATTCACAGGTTAGTCAGAAGAAAAAGTACAAAACAAAAAGCAGTGGCATTCCAGGAGTGGGGGACATGAGCAGGGCCCCAGGCACCAGTCCATGGAAGGGTGCCAGACCAGACGTTCAAGACATGCAGGGGACTGAGGGCACAGGAGGCTCTGAAATTGATGGAAGGCTTTGGAAAATTAATCTCTGCAGTCCTTTGATAACTCAGGCATATTCATCAATCTGTATGTCAGTCATATTAGTAAACCCCGGTTAGAAATACTGTTGATAATTCTCAGTTATTTCAAAAATCATAGATAATCTTATAACTCCCTGTTTTAGGTTTTCTACATATGTGCTACAACAATTTTTAAGACATAATTATTGACTTACACTGTCAGAGTCTGTCATGTGAGAAAGCTACAAGATACTGTTCTCCTGATGCATTACGCACATGCCTCCTGGCTGTAGATGCTTTCAAGATTCCCCCAAAGGCTTCTCTATCCTGTTAGAAAATAAGTGAACGTGTTGTTGCTGCACAAGATGTTGTTTTTCCCACTTTTTTAAAATTTAAGATCTGGATTTAAGCTAGCTTCAGTTCAATTTGCAATGCAATATATAGTTGTCACAATGTAACCTTCATTAGGAGCAGCACTAGGTGAATATTTTTGGCCAAAACATCTTTTTTGGTGAAAAATGCAGATTCAGCAACACCAAAACATATTGCAAATTTGTGTGGGTTTAACTAGTGGCTAGCCCCTCTGCTTACCATACAGAAGGTCCTGGGTTCAATTCCCAGGGGGTTGGACTCGATGATCTCAAGAGGTCCCTTCCAGCCCTATGATATGATATGATATATAACTGGTTTGTGTGGAAAAGAAATGTCAAAAAATTAATAAAAATAACAAAAGTCTTGTGGCACCTTAAAGACTAACAAATTTCTTAAGGTCATTGTTCTCTCTAAGTTGTATGCATGTGCATGCAGACACAGGTCCTGAAACAATTCAACAATGTTAATATTAGCATACACAAAAATTGTTTTTGCACACACAAAATAATTTTTTGTGCACACAGTCTACAAAAAATTAGAGGGAACATTGCTTAAGTCATAAGCTTTCAGGGACTACAACCCACTTCATCAGATGCATAAAGTGGAAACTACAGTTAGGAGGTACATATACACTTGCAAGGACAAGATACAATGCAATGGGGAGAGCAAGTGCTAACAAAGTCAATTCAGTTAGGTAGATGAGGCCCACTCACTACAGCTGATTAGAAAGTGAGAATGTCTGAACAGAGACTTCAGTTTCCCTAGACACTCTGTAGCAGATTTGAAAGGTGCAGCAAAAGAACTTCAAAAACAGACTTCAGCATGCAACTACAGAGCTGGAACTCAGACGCAAACTTGACACAATCAGATTGGGTCTGAATAGGGACTGGGAATGGGTTCTCTCATTAGAAAAAGTAATTGTCCCTATTCACACATTCCTGCAAAAGGATATTGAAAATTGATGCTTGTCCAATTAGCATATTAAGTGTTTATTTTATTGTTCAAAATAGCAAAGTGTTTCATTGTCACACAAAAGGTGACTTTGATCCAGACAGAAAATAAGAGAAAATGTTTCAATCTATATTAAATAGCAACTGCTCTTAATGAATTTTTTTTAAAATAGTATAATTTGACATATCTGATATTATGACATCTTGCATATGACAACTTGACATTAGGCTACTACTGAGGTCATGAAATTAAAAATATGAAAATAAACAAATCTTGAAACAAAAATTGTTTGGAAATAAAATTTCAATTTTTTTCTAAAAAAATATTCAGAATGGAATTTTATTGAAACTGGTTTTGCAGAAGATTTCTAAATTATTTGTTGTTCTTCCAATTTGCACTGAAAACAAATTCTGGTGTCAAAATTTCCACACAAGTCAAAAATTCTGAGTTTGAATCATCAGCTCTACCATGGGGACCATGGAATTAACTACACATTTTTGTTATCCCCTGAGTCTAGTAGCCACGCTTGCCAGCTGAAGGAGTGACACTGATGGTTTGGAAAGCTGCACAGCAGAGAAGCCACTGAGGGGAAAAAAGGGGTGAACTCAGAAATGTTCTAAATTAAAAAGAAACTTCTCTCTTTGCTGAAAATATACTCATCCGCATGTTTGAAGGAGGCTGGAAAAGTGGGGGGTCATCATATGGGTCACTGTGTTTTATAGTAATGCTTGCCTTCACTTTGTCACAAACAAACAGATACAGAAGTGCACACTGTACTGTATATACAATGACTGCTATTAAACCACAGAGTTAATTTTGGTTCTGTTAATGCTTTTTAAGTCAAATCATCAAATTAAGCAAATCAAAATCCCAGGCAATGGAAGCGAACAGTCTTGTGGTTATATTGATTTCAGCTGTTAATAAGAAATAAAACTCAGAAGCTTGAGTTTCAAAGGCACATGGATCTACTGCTTGGGCTGAGGTCGATTGCTTGTAATATCCTTACAGTTGCTATCCAGATCAGTCAGCAGCAAACTCCTGAGTAGGTCTGACATTCTAAACATTAGAAGACAGTTGTGCATGCACATAATCTCACACCCCATTGCCCTTTATTTCATAAGTAAATCGCAGTGCTGTTAACTGTAATCTGCTGGACAGTCAGCCAGATTTCCATTCATATCCTAGGCAATTTTGCCAACTCTTTCTATTTTATTGTGAGTCTCACAATATTTGGTGGGGTGTTTTTAAGGCCCCCATTTGTAGAGTCATATATGAGAATCTCAGCTTTCACATAAAAAAGTAAAAGTTTCTAGCCCTCCTGACTGGGGAGAAAAGTTTGAAAATGTGATACAGGCATGTAGTGAATTCTAAAGGGTTTCTGATCTGAATGTAGCAACTAGTGGACTTGAATAGATGTACCAGCAGAGCTTAGACTCAGCAACAGGATTAGGAATCGATGGCAAGTCTGCTGGACTACAGGGATAAATGAGGATGCGGAAAGGAATAGAAACATGCAAGAGAGATGTGGTCTTGGATTCAGTTTAAGAGATGTAGGAATTGGTTGGGTTTAGAGAAAGAATGAGGAAAACAGAAAAAGAAGGAAAAATGAAAATTAGGGGAGTTCAGATAGTTTGAGTAAGCAGCTACATAAGCTGTTGAAATTTATCTAAATTTCTAAACTTTTTGAGATGCCTATCAACCATTTCTCTCTTTAGACCCCAGAATCCCTATACATATTTCCAGCTTCTGACCTCCAGCTAATCACCTGTAGATTTACTTTAGAATAGTTTTTCAGTCACAGGGAGATCAAGCTTATAAATCAGCTTCAGTTCTGTTAGTTTTCAATATTCTTTTGTGAAAGACCAGTTGGGAAACTAGAAACACGCCCAGAAACTGTAGGATGAAACACAGCAGAAAGAGTGAACATGATGGCTACGTCTACACTGGCAAGTTAGTCCAAACTAAAGAGGATTAATCCGGACTAATTTAGCCCATGGCCACACTATGCTTTCCCTAGTTAAAACTAAGAAATTTCTTAGTTTGAACTAAGGCATGCTTAGTTCGAACTTGCTAGTACCGGTGGTTAGTCTGGCCTTAAGTGCTTAATTCAAACTTTAGTTCAAACTAGGTACAATGTGGCCATGCACTAATGCTTAGTTCAAACTTAAGAAGTCTGAACTAAGCTCGTTAGCTTGAACTAACTGCATTCTAGTTTGAACTAAGCGTTAGTACTTCTTAGTACTAATGCTGAACTTCTTGGTTCAAACTAACAAATTCAAACTTCCTGTGGCTAATGATGACATAGCTGATGAGAAGGGCAAAAAGTAGAGCAAGAGACCACAAATGGACTCAAGATACATTCTCCTCTCCAACTCTCAACACATCAGCACATGCCAAATGAGCTGTGCTTGTATCACCACCTATGCTGCACATACATATATGCCACATTTTAATCGGTTTTATAATTGTGACTATTTTAAAGCATTCTGGGATCATTTGTATAAAAGACACTATATAAGAAAAAAAACATACATGTATAGTGTGCCATCCAAACATAGCCCCCCCCCCCAATCAATCCCATTTCTTAATGCAGCACATCTTCCAAAAAACCAAGCAGCTACCCCTTTGGAACATTTCCTAAAGTTTGCAAACAAACACAGATAACAGTAAATCATGGTGCTCTTGCTCTCTCTTTCCCCCCAAAAAGTAGTTATGGCTTTGTGTAAATTTCCCTCTAGCCCGGATATTTTTACCCACCATCTACTTACAGTTTCACTGGTGACCACAAGCTTCACTGACTTTTTGGATCAGGCTTTATTTGTGTCTCCATGATGGCATCAGGAATTCTTAGTGTCACAAAAGTAGAACCTGTCCAGAATGCATTCAGTTCTACAGCTTCTTCTGACCTTGATTTGAAATTAATCAATTCTCCTAATAAAAGTACTAGACAAGTTCCCAGTTGAAATGGTTTATGGTGTTTAGCTTCCCCTTTTCAAGAAAATACTCTTAGAAACCACCAGGTTCCTAGTTTTCCAAAATTTCTTTGTGTTGAGTCACCTGAATGCTGTGGTCCTTCACTTTGTATTGTTTGTCATTATCCTTTCCACATCATATTTTTGGTATGTTAAATACCAGGGCCTGTAAAATCAGTTTGGAAACATTTTCTAAGGTCATACTATTAAATTTTTCTATTGTGTTAATAGTCAAAAGCATGTAGTAAAGTATTCATGGTTTCCTGAACCTATTAGTCAGGGAATCTTATTTGAGAGAATCCTTTGATTTGGTTTTCTGATGCGTTTGCCAGAACCAACTATAACACAGACAGTCTAGGCTGAGATTTGGCAGCATACTGTATAGATAAAAGGAACTTTGAGAGCAAGCATGAGCGCTTCGGCCCCAGGCTAATGGGCACTTACTTAGCATGTCTCACAGATGACTCACAGTCTTCCTGCAAATATACGGCCAACATTTCTGCCTTAGTATCCCACTAGCTGATCCATGGAGTTATATGGTCATCGTTTCCAAAAGGAGCCACTTGCATACTGTTAAGGCTCGCAGCCAAGTACCACATTGATAGCAAGTCAGAGAAAATGGAAGAACCATTCTGGAATTCTTACATACTGTATGGTTAGTGTCTGACTCTGAGCAAAAGGCAGAGATGAAGAGCCCAACCTGAGGAAAAGGATAGTAGAGGCCCAGAAGAAAGAAGAACTTCTTTTGGGAGATGAGTTTGGAGAGAAGAGGGGAATATTTACTTTCTGCAAGCCTGTTATTCTATAATGCAAGCAATGATTGATGGCACAGGAGTAAGTTGAATAGCAACAACAACTCTGATACTAAGATGTAATTAAATGACAAACACTTGCTAGCCGAAGTAACTCATCAAAGATATAAAAACTAAGACAAATCACTGATTAAAAGTGAAAATAACAAGAGTCCTGTAGCACCTTATAGACTAACAGATTTCTTCAGGCATAAGCTTTGGTGGGCTTGTCTGACAAAGTGGGCTGGAGCCCACAAAAGCTTATGCCTGAAGAAATCTGTTAGTCTATACAGGGGTGGCCAAACTTGTGGAACTCAAGAGCCACACAAGTTGATTAAACCTTCAAGAGCTGCACTGAGGCATATAGCCTTATACTTTTACCTACGAAACTGATTTGCTGACGTTCTTCTGTGAGCCACACTTTTTCATTCAAGAGCCACATGCAGCTCCCGAGCTGCAGTTTGGCCACACCTGATCCATGAGGTGCTACAGGACTCTTGTTTTTGCTGTACACAAACTAACATGGCTACCCTCTGATTAAAAGTGGACAATTATAATAACAAAAGGAAATATACTCAGAATTTAATACTGATGAGAATGTACAAAATCCCTTCATTATTTCTAATGATTATCTTTTCTTTAATTTTTTTGGATATTTATGACTAAATTCACCCTTCATTTAGGAAGCCGTAATTTACTTATCTATAATTTGGTCTATAAGTTGTAAATTTTGTTGCCAAATTTTGCTCCTGGTCTATTAGCAGAAATCAAGACAAAAATGATTTTCTGATTTGCATTTTATGTCGGGTTTTTATTTCAATCTTATCTAATACTTGAAGAAAAGTAATCCCTTTTTATTGTTGCTTATGGCAATGTAATGTTTAAGATCAAGCACAGGGCAGAGATACAAGATGATGTTTTCCTCCACATCAGTTCACCTTTTTCTAATAATCACTAGAAAAATCATAAAATATCCTTAATGTGTATCTCAATCCCTAACTCAAGTTTTACGAATTAGACAGGCAGAAACACTCCCAAATTCTGTGAAAGAAACTGGATCCCAAAATTTGCAGTTTAATCCTGTTTCTATTACACATAAATGTGCCCTTCAAATAGCCATCAAAGTAAAAGCAAGCAACAAGAGGTAGCTTGGAACAAAAACAGGCATGGAGTGCTTTGGGGGCTAATTCAGCTCCCAGTGACTTCTTTGGGAATCTTCTCCCTGGCTTCAAAGATTTCCATGTATCACATTTGCAAGCTGAAAGAAGCCTTTTTTTGGCTAGATGTATGTTATCCTCAACTATCCTTTACTGAGTTACATCTTGGGGCAGCTCAAGAACTAACTTACTTTTTTAATGAAGATCAGAGATTCCTACAAATTCCTACTAAATTGTTAAAACCTTCTGAATTCTCAGTGAGCAGGTCTTGAAAAATCAGAGCTGTCATAAATCTTAGGCCATCATCTTTTAAATTCTTTTTCTCTGTATCTTTCTAGCATAATGGACTTGGAGAGTATATGAAAAGTCTTTCTAAATACTAACAGCCTGTGTGTTGAAACAGGTATGTGTAGAAGTGCTACTTCTAACCAACCTGTACTTACAGAGATACCTGCTTAGAATGTGGCCACATGACAGAACCAAGTTCAAGGGACAAGAAAAACCCAAGGATTTAAAACTTTGCTCATATATATTCTTCAAGTGTTGTTTAATACTGCTTCTTTTGTTTGTTTTGACAATGGATCTTATCTTTTGGTAAGGGCTGTGTTCAGGACTATTATTACCCTATATAAAAGCCTCATAGTCTTTCTTTCCACTTGTTCAGCACACCAGAGTGGCATAGCAAATTTAATCGAAGAACGCAGCTCCAGGGAGAGCCTTTTGAGACTCTCCCCTTTTTCATAATACCGTTATCTCCCCTTCCTTGTGTTGAGGATGCATAAAAATCACAAAAAAGTCATTCTGAGTATATTCTTCCTGATAATTATTGTCAGGCTCCAAGATAAGTACCCTACGTGATGTAATGTGTGTTAGAACTGGCTCTCTGAATGCAAATCCTGCACCACTTATAGGCCCAAACAATGGCAGCCCGAAACACTAGGGCCTGGTATTTTGCCACAGACAAGAGAGAGCTTTGATTTTTTGTGTTTTGATAAGGCACAATCTGGGTGCCTTTATCTCAGCTGTTATATTTAAAGATGACATTCTAGCCTTGCAGCCTTGCCTATTGTTTTGACCCTGATTATCTCCAAATGTTGTTGTTTAGTCAAACTCACCAGCTTAATGAAAGGCCTGCTCCCAATTTAAGGAAAATTATTTAAATGCAGAGTATCCTATACACTGTGGCTTCAAAAAGAACTAGGTGGTTAATCAAAAGTTAATTGTATAATTCTCATGCAGATTAGGGCCTCTTGCAAATGAATCCCAGTTTGTGATTATTAAAAAAAGGGAAAGTGCTAGCGTAATGCACAAGGGTCTTCAGTCTGGTAAACAATCAGCTAAGGTTTAATTTGTGGTAAACAAAGTGATGATACACTAGGGGGCTCCAAAGGAGACAAAAAGGTGAAAATAAATTAAAAAACAACATACAGATATGATCTTTTTGTTTTTAGGCATCTTTCAAAAACATAAGCTAAATGAATAAAAAAATAATCCATTAATATTTACATGCAGCATCCTAGCAATATGCAAATAATAGCCATCCTCTAATTGTACTCCAATCTTAGGACAGGATCTCGATCACAGAATGCTACCATCATCTCTGCTAAACACCTATGCCAGTGCTCACTTATAATAAAAGACTAGAATGGACAGTTTTATTGATGCCCAAACTGGTTTTCCATAGGGCAACAAACAGCTTTGGGTGCATTAAGCAGATGTGATATGCTTTATACTATGTGTTTTAAATGCACCTGTGTGCACAAAGAGAAGAAACACTTTGTATCTGTTTTGGACAATAAAAATTCATCATTGGGTAGAAAAGGGGTTGCTGAGGCAGATTTTTATATCATCTTTACCACAGTGATGAGATTTGTGCCAATCGATGGATTTTAAAGCTATTTACCATTCAAAAAACCAAGTACAGATTTTCTGGGTGCTCGTACATGTATTAAAAAGTCCTATTTAAGTGCTTTCATTAAACTTAATGGCAATGACAAACAGTAAGATGTCAATGTCATAGAAACCATGGCACTAGTGTAATACATGTGTTCTGTGGTTACAATGTACTTGGCTCTATACAAAACTGTAAACAGAAACACTCCTTGAGAGAATTTATAGTCTAAACTCTAATGTCCACATGCAGCTTTTAAATTGAAATAATGCTGGTTATTTCAATTTTTAAAAGTATAGGTTCATATGACATTTTCTTGTTTCAAAATGATGAGCTCCGTCATTTTGAAACAAGGAAGGTTAGATCAACTAAAAAAAAACTAGTTTCAAATCAAAACAACAATTGGATCACAACCGTTATATTGCAATAACACTGTGTGGATGTGTTATATTGGTTTAATGGTTGTTTCAATTTAACAGTTTTGCCCTTCTCCTTCCCAGGATGCCTTCCTCTTTCTATATATCAGGTGGTGGCATGGCCCTTCTAGGGGGCCATCTTGCTACATCTCCCACGGTGTCCGTCTCCTAAATCAAACTAGCAAATCCTGTCCCTGGACATGCTAGTTCAATTTGACTTTCAAGTGTGGACCTATTAAATCAATATGGCTTAAATTGGTTTAATGATTTTATAGTGACTTTATTAAATCAAGCTAAGTTAAATCAATTTAACTGTCTATGTGTGGGCACCGCCTAAATTCCCTACTGAGAATTAGGCAGACTGACCCCTCCACCCAATGAAATCAGCAGGGCTTTCTGCAGGCGCATGAATTTCCTTGCAGCACTCCATGCAGGATTAGGGACTAAAAGACAGCAGTATTCCCATCCATAAGCATCTAAAACCCCTGAAATCTTATGATTTTAAAGCCATTTGAGGTTCTTTTTATTTGCTGTGTTTATTTTGATTCCTTAGGGGAAATGTTGGCTATTATTCCAAGCTTCTTCCTGAAACCATGCAGGCTATAAACTTCTTTTTTAAAATGAAAGCTAAGATTCTCTGATAAATCACACACCTCCTAATGGTGGGGTTTTCAGAAAACACCCGTTATTGAAGGTGGGAGTTTCAGAAAATCCTGTTATTGTTACAGTTCATCACACTGAGCAACATCAAAGAAAAGCATGGGAATCCAGAAGAGGGAATAAGAGAAGGTTAGGGACTTCTTTTTCTATAAACTTATTTGTACAATAGATATACCTCTTGTGGTAGGCATCATATAAGAAGTGCCTTTTTAGGAAGAATTAGAAGGAGAAGAGGCTGTGGCAGAGATAGCTCTAGACCAAACAGTGACCCAGACAAAAAGGGTCTTCAGCACCCTCCCCACCATTTGTTAAACTTTCAAAAATCTTATTTTTATTTCATTTGTAGCCCATTTTTTGACTCTGATGTACAAGTTATCCCTGTCACAGAAGGTAAGTTTGCACTCTAGGATCTGTAAATCTGTGTTTATTCATGCCATATATAAGCAAATAAATAAAGTGTCCTCTAAACTTACAGAAACCTTTAATTTTAAGAATAAATGAAATGCAGTAACATCAAGAAATTGAACTGTGCACCAACACTGAGTAAATGACACAGCCTTACAATGTTAACCCTAATCCGTTAGTTCAAATGGACACTTTTCTTATATGTGCCCTCATGAACGGAAACACAGTGTCAGAGATCTTTCTGGAAACCTGAGAAAACTGAATACACATACAGAATACCTGAAACATTTTACTTCTGACATATTTTCTGTTTTATTGCCAACAACAGAAACAGCACCCTCTGCCCTGCACCACACAACCAAGCTGAGCACCCCAGGAAGTTGCTTCCCTTCAACCCAGTCCTGGACAGTGCTAAAATAAGAAGGGCAAGTAACGGGGCCTGATCCAGTTCCTATATAAAAAAATGGAAAACCATCCACTGACATCAGTGAGTTTTTGCTTAGTCTCCCAAAGCAGGAAATGTGCCATGGAAAAAGGTACAGAGGGATGGAGTGCGAGAAGAAAGCAAACAAGATATCAACACTATCTTTTATTTTCCGCAACAGAATATCACCAGGAATTAAGAATACCCTTTCCCTGGAAAAAGACTGAAGACCTAGATCCAGGCACATTTCTGGAGGCTTAGGAATTAAATGAGGATAATATGCTGCAAAGTTCCAGGGTCCAATAAGAATCACCATATGCTTTGCTTTTATTTTAAAAAGACCATATCTATTTTAAGAGAAGGCAATCCAGCTCCCATATCTAACACCCTTCATTTAGGTGGCTGATGGAATTACATTAGTTAGCCATTAGAAGTATCCCTGTTTACTTGCTAGTAAGTACCAATGTTATGAGGCAAAAATCACTAACTACTGTGAAAATCAGATTGTAAGGGCCTTTTACTGTATTATTTCCACTGACGTTTTTTGCTTTGTTTTTTTAAAACAAAATAATAAAAGAAAGTTGCAGAAGAAATATGAACCCAGGAATTATGTACCGCCTACTGTATTAACTAATATAAAAAACCAAAGGTGCTCAGTACTGAGGGAAAAACTTTTCAGAGAGCTAAAAAGTTTACAGCTATAAATATTGTGTTTTTCAAAGCCTAGTACACCCATGCTCATAGATAAATTGTATACAGCCCTCGAATGAACTCAAATTAAGTACATCTCTAGTAGAAATCTTTATATGACCATCTTCCTTCATGGAAATTATTCCACAGTGTACATTAGCAACCATATATGCAAGTCATCTGGTGCCATTTGATCCTGATTTGCCACAAGTTACTAGGGATTTAGGGCAAATGACATGCCCACTTAAAAGCAGAAAATGCTGAATGCTTTGTAGTAAAAAGGACTATGTGATACCCAATAGATAGGAAAAACAAACAAGAAGTCCTGCTGCACTTAAAGACTAACAAAATTTATTTCACTAGATAGGCAAGAAATGAACAGTTACCTAAATTTACCGCAACATGGCAGCAAGAGAAAGCAGCAACTGTGAGGTAGTTGCATAACAGAGAATTAATCTGAAATGACTGCCTAGATTCATATCAAGCAGGCTAGCAAAATAAAGACAGCTGGCATCACATCTTTGTTGTATTCATTGCAGGCTTCTCAACCAACACCAAAGTTTTCTCAGGCTTGACAGCTAAACTCACTGGAGTGCAGGAAGTGTCTCAGATCCATTTTCCAGCAAAACCACAATATGCCATCTAGTGACCTACCACAGATTTGCAACCTATTTATTAACAAGCTCAGTCAGACCAAACAAAGTGCCTGATCCAAAAGAAACAAGGAGTCCTGTGGCACTTAAAGACTAACAAATTTATTAACAAATTTATTGTTAGTCTTTAAGTGCCACAGGACTCCTTGTTTGTTTTACTGAACTAGACTAACATGGTTGCCCCTTTGGAACAAGAAGTGAGTTGTTTCATGAAGTTGATGGATTCCCACTTCAAACAGCTATACTCAGTGCGCCTTGCATAGTGACAAGTTTCAAAGGCGTAGCCATGTAAACACAGCTACCTCTTTGGCCCAAAAGAGTAAAGTTTCAACTTCTGGAAAAGGGATAAGTAACATGCAAGCCCTTTTATAAATTTCTTGCATTGGTTCTGTCAAGCAGAAGCTAGAGTTGACTATTACTATGTGTTGTATCAAAAGGGGAAAGCCAGAAGAGCTATGGCCTTGAAACGATGTTCTAGTATGCAAGGTGCAGCTCAAGATCATCTCCATAGTTTTAACTGATCACACTCACACACACACACACACACACACACACAGACTATTCCTATCCAGCTACCTAATAAATGTTACATTACAGAAAAACCTTTGAAACTAAATTGTTCAGTAATATGCATTTTCCAATCAAAACACAGGGGAGACTTTAAAAATTTAGTGCACATAAATAAAATATTTTCTTTCTGGCATTTTTTTTTACCCAGCCCTTACAGACTTCACATTCCAGTACTGACATTAAACTTCAATATTGATGTAGGAATGATAACACAGAACTCTAAAGTATAAATATTGTAGTAGGACACAGTGGGGCCATTGCCACAAAAAGAAGCATTCTCCAAGGGATTAAGTGGATCCCCTCCCACCTTCACAGAAAATAAAAAAGCAATAAGGCATTTTGCAAATAAATTCTAAGTGGGTGAAGCAAGACTATAACATCCAACAATAATCAGGCCCAGCACAGAGAAAGCCAGTTCTAGCCACCCTGCTGCCATTACCACCACCCCTCAGAAGAATTCACCAACACTTACCAGCACCAGCAATGCGCCCCAGGATCATCAGCTTAGAAGAAGGTCCTAGTGGTGAGCATCTACCTTCATCTGGAGAAAGAAAGAGAGAAAGAAAGATGCTTTAATTTTGCATCTGGTCTGAAATGGAACATTTCCCAGTTCCCACTACAAAGAGGATACTTAGAGGTTTTCGAGTGTGAGGGCAATTTACACTGAAGAGGCAAGAACCTAAGGAGTATGTCTACACTAGCAAAGTAGTCCGGATTAAGGAGGCTTAATCTGGACTAATGTGAGCCCTCTTTACACTAGGCTTTGCCCAGTTTGAACTAAAAAAAGTTTTAGTTTGAACTAAGCAAAGCTTCGCTCAAACTATTTAGTTCAACTAGTTAGTCCAAACTAACTGCTTAATTCAAATTTATTTTGATATTCATTTCGAACTAGCACAATGCAGACATGTTCAAACTAGTATGATGTAGACATGCTAGTTTGAATTAAATAAGTTTGAACTAGTGGTTAGTTTGAACTAATCATGATTTTTTAGTCCCAACTAAAAAATTAATTCAAACTGAAAAAAAGCACAGCTAGCTCAAACTAAAAAGTTATTTCAAATGAAAAAAATGCTGTTAGTTAGAACTAACTTTGAACTACTTAGTTTGGACTAAGCAACTGATTAGGTCTGTATGCATTCTGCACTGAAGAGGAAAGCTGGTTTGGCCTGTATTTGAAACATAATATCTTGTCCTGAGCCTCATTAAGCCTAGCTTTGAACTTGGGAAGGGGGGCTTTTGATTCACTTGAAACAGCTATCTCCACTAGACTCCTATTTGTCTTATGACCTCAGTAGACCTTGGTTCCCCAGTCACTTAAACAGATGCTTAAACTTAAGAACATAAGTAGACCCAGACTACACATATGCTTCAAGTTCAATTCATGCTTAAGTTTTCAGCGCCACTGGCTGCAGAATACATTCAGAGCCAATCTCAGTTCTTGGATGGTGTATGCTGTTAATTGGTTAAATCCTTGTTAGTCTTGTGCCAGCTGCTGAAAGGCAGAAGAAACAGAAAGGGATAAATAAAGACAGAACAAAAGGCAGAGACTCAGTGTACTTCCTCTGAAGTCAATGAATTTGGATCTGCTAGTATTGTGTGTGTATATCAAAACTAAAGCTGTGCAAAATGTCTGCAATGAAGCTATAAACCCAGCAGTCAGTACAAGTGAAATCAGATATCTGCTACTGTTCATGAACTTTATAAGCAAGCCTGAGCCCATTTTCTAATCAACTTTAGCCAATTTAAGGTTTTGTGCCACTAGCTGAAGCTCGTCAGATCTGGGGTTTATTCCTCCTGAAACTCAGAGTGAAATCTGGGAAGGTGCAAATGAAGGTTGAATCTAGGTTGCTCAGCACTGCATCACAGATTGCTACTAAATGACCTAAAGAACAACTTAATTAGCTGGTAGTAGAAGATAGGACCAGCCACTAAAGGAGAACATCATTCATACTTTGCTGCTGCTTTGCACAAAATCTCGCCAAGAAAAACCAAGGAAAATGGAGTATGTTTGGATAGCATTATATTTAGCTGGTGACTTTAAAGTTTTGCATTTTTCTGTGAAAATTACTTTACAGTCTGTTGCTTTGACTTAAACACAGTAACATGCAGGGGCCTTATTAATCCTGTCATTCATATGTCATATGTAGATTTTTAGTTATAAAAACAATACCATTTGTATCAATGACAACTTGCAGGAGAGAGAAGATGAGGTGGTATCTTATATTGGACCAATTTATGTTGGTGAGAGAGACAAACTTTTGAGCTACACAGAGCTCTTCTCTAGGTCTCATGAACAGCAGTTGGTTCAATAAAAGATATAACTTCACCCACCCATCTTTCTAATATCCTGGGACCATCATGGCACCTTCAACACTGCATGCTATTTTCAGGAGTCAGGATAGCAGCATTAATCAATAGTTATAAAGCACACACATTTGATTAGAAATATAAAGTGTGCTTAAAAATATATAATGAAGAAGTTGGAAGCACACTTTTATTTTGATGCCTCCATTTTCAAGACATCATAATAGTGTTTCTGCAAAAGCACCAAAACGTCAAAGTCTTTTAAACCAATGCAAAATAATTTCAGCTTTACAATTTCTTTCTTGTAAATGTAGATATCATCTAACACTCATAGGGGAGTTACATAATGAATTTAAATAATTTTAAATAACATGACTCCATGACATTATGTAATGTGTTATGACATTCTCTAGGATAACAACAGTTAGCTGATATCATCAACATATTAAGTAAATATGCCAAAATATAGGAACTGAAATCTAGGCAGATATTGAATTAAATCAACAGCAAATAAATTAGGCCAAAATACATATGTTTCCATCTTTACATTCAGCCTCAAAATAGACAGTAGAATTTATTTATGTGATTACACAGAGACAAGATCTCTCTTGTTAGTTTGTGGAAAGAAACTGTTTGAAAATATTACAAATAAGTGGCTTTTCAATGCTGCACAGAATGAGGATTTCATAGGTTCACAAGCCACCATTACCAAAGGGCTATAATTCATAATTCTATCCTGAAATGAGCTTTGCATCACTTATTGCAGAATACTAAAAGCATGGCTTTTTTTGTGATGGTATTCTGGGGTACCGAGTACCAGCACCTTTCTTTCACAGCAATGCGGCCCCAGCTCCAACTGCTGCCACCAGCAGCCTCAAGTCCCTGGCCAAGTACCAGCACTTTTTTTTTCCCAACAAAAAAACCACTGACTAAGACGGAGAGTTTCAGAAAAACAACAGGTGATTCCTCTTGTTCTGCCTCAGCTAGTCTCTCTATCTCCCACCCTTCCTGATTGCAGTCCCACTGTGAATCCCATACACAAATATTGGCAGCTTTCAGGCTTGCATTCCACCCAAGCCTAACAAGGAAATGGCAGGGACTGTGTGAGCCTAGAGATACTCATTCAGCAGTCTGAATCTCTGTCAAACAGCTTGCTGCAGCTTTAAATTATAAACAACATATTTTCTACATTATTGACAGATTTGTCATACAAACAAATGGTGATGAAGAGCAATACACTTCTCTGTTTTTCAAATTCCATAGCCCTCCTCCTTGCTAGTACAGTAGCAAGAAAGATGAATGCCAAACATAGCATCTGGAGAGTGTCTCTTGTGTTTTTAACCTCTTCTTAGTGCTGCATGCCCAGTTTTGATCTCAAATATGTAGCGTACAAAATCCTACAGCTTAAAAAATCAGCTACTGCACATAACTTGTTGCAGTATCAAATGCTACAGTTAAAGGTGAAATGTATCTTTTATTATAACTCTCCTAATTCAGTTACTCTGAATTTCCTTAAACAAATTCCTTTGGGTCTGAAATTTTCCATGCTTGCCCTAAGTTCAGAGGCAAATAGCTTGTTGTGGAAAGACTCAACAAGATCTGTTTAGAGTTATGTAAATAGTTTTTAAAAAATTCCATAGTGTTCCAGTCAAAGATGTTTGCAAGCACAAAACTCAATGACCAAATAAAAATGTTCTAGTTTCTTAGATATTGCTAGTGCCTAAGGGCCAAACCAAGTGTGAAGGAAACTGGATCTGTAGTTTTAAAGTTGTTAGTCTTGGAAGTTTTGTCACATATGCAGCATTGGGTTTTTCCTAGCTTCATAACGAAGACCAGTGTGGTCATCTAGTCTGACCTTTTGTACACAACAGGCTATAGAATTTCCCTCAAATAATTCCTAGAGCATAAATTTTAGGGAAAAAACTGTATCTTGATTTAGATTTGTCAATAATGAAGATTCCATTCCATCCATTTACCCTTGGTAAATTATTGCAATGGTTGCTCTCACTGCTACAAGTATACACCTTATTTCCAATCTGAATTTGTCTAGCTTCAGCTTCCACCCATTGAATAATGACATCACATTCTCTGCTACACTGAAGAGACCATTATTAAAGATTAGTTCTCCACATATGTATTTACAGACTGTAATAAAGTCAACCCTTAACCTTTTGTTTAAACTAAATAAATTGAGCTCCTAAATCTATTGCTAAAAATGTTCTTTAATCTTTTAATCATTCTTCTGGATCTTCTCTGAACGCTTTCTAATTTATCCATATCACACTAGTGACAAATAGAGTGGTAAAGTAACCCATCTATTCTAACAAGGAGTTGTAAAAATTCAAACACTGAGGAACAGTCCTGAAAAAATGCAACCGAATTTGCAAATAAATTCAATTTCAGCAGATTCTCTTTGAAGCCTTGATTTAGTACTCATCTGAATGAGCACAGCAATTAGCAAGTCAGGGCTTAACATGGACATTGAATTCTTCTCTCATTACAACAAGTGATTTGACCTCATCTCCCTCTGTATGCTGTTCACCAGTGTTTGAATCTGTACAACTATTTTGATTTGCTGTTACAGTGTGACCTGTTCCCATGATATACACTTCCCTGCATTTATTTCCTCCTGTTCTGTAAATTCCCCCATCTTCAAAAGGTCTGATGAAGTGGGATTTTTCTCCCACGAAAGCTTACGCAAGAAATATATTTGTTACTCTTTAAGTGCCACAGGACCCTTGTTTATTTTACTGAACTAGACTAACATGACTGCCCTTTTGGATCCGATCTATTCAACTCAAGATTCCCGTTTATGCATTCAAGCAATGTATTGTCCTTTTGGCCATAACATCTCACTAGGAGCTCATGTTCAACTGATTCTCCATCGCCACCAACAAATTTTTTTCAGTCACTGCTTCCCAGGATGGAGTCCCCCTTTCTATACATATGCTCTGTGTTCTTTGTTCCTAGTTCTATTTATTTAAAATTATCCATATTAACACACACATTTATTTGCTTGTACCCAGTTTGCCAAGTAATCCAGATCATTCTGTGTCAGTGACTTGTTCTCCTCATTATTCCCCCCCCCCCATTTTAGTGGTATTGGCAAACTTTCTCAATGATGATTTCATCTTTTCTTTCATTTCATGAACAAAAATATTAAATAGCATAGGACCAAAACAAATCCCAGAAGGACCTCAGTACAAACACATCTGCATGATGATGATTCCCTGTTTGCAATTACATGCTGGGACCTGCTTTTAATCAATTTAATATGCAACTTGTTAATTTTATATCATTCTAGTTGTTTTTAATAAAAATTTCATGTGACACCAAGTCAAAAGCCTTATAGAAATCTGTTATATCAGTCTTACAGCAATATTATCTTTATCAACCAGAGTAGTAATCTCTTCAAATAATATGTTAGTTTTGTTGGCTCTATTTTCCATAAACCCATGTTTATTTGTATTAAAGAGTTCATTATCTGTTTTTCCCCAAACGCAGAATAGATACATTTATTAAACAGTTTTGTCTTCTCTGCTTTTCTGTTGATAATTTTACCATTTTCATTTAGTTATGGAACAAAACCATTGTCAGGATTCATTCTGATCCTAGTATACTTTAAAAACTCCTTCTTACTGAACTTAGGTCTGCTAGCCATAGATATTTTTCTTGTGCCCCTTTGCTTCTCTGATCAATTACCTAAATTCTAGTTTCTGATTTATATTTATATTTCTTGTTATCAATTGCCCTTTATTCCATTTGAGATAGATAGATAGATAGATAGATAGATAGATAGATAGATAGATAGATAGATAGATAGATAGAGTTATCATTTTCCCTCTAAGTCAAGTCAAATTTATAAACAATATGGCCTTCTTCTTCAGTTGTGGCTTTTGGGGCATCTAGTAAAGTATAGAATCATAGAATCATAGAATCATAGGGTTGGAAGGGACCCCACGAGGTCATCTAGTCCAACCCCCTGCCAAAAAAAGCAGGACCACTCCCATTAGATCATCCCAGTCAGTGTTTTGTCCAGCTGGGACTTGAACACCTCCAGAGATGGAGATTCCACCACCTCCCTAGGCAACTTATTCCAATGCTTCACCACTCGCCTAGTAAGGAAGTTTTTCCTAATATCCAGCCTGGACCGCCCCAGCTGTAACTTGAAGCCATTGCTTCTCGTTCTGCCCTCTGTTACTACCGAGAACAGTCGAGCTCCCTCCTCCTTGGAGCAACCCTTCAAGTAGTTGAAGGTTGCTATCAAATCCCCCCTCAGTCTTCTCTTCTGCAGGCTAAATAAGCCTAGTTCCTTCAGTCTTTCTTCATAGGGCTTGTGCTCCAGCCCTTTGATCATTTTGGTTGCCCTCCTCTGGACTCTCTCTAATTTGTCCATGTCCTTTTTGTAGTGGGGAGCCCAAAACTGGACACAGTATTCCAGATGTGGCCTCACTAGTGCAGAATAGAGGGGAATGATCACATCCCTTGATCTGCTGGTAACACTTCTTCTGATGCAGCCCAGTATGCCATTGGCCTTTTTGGCAGCAAGAGCACACTGCTGACTCATGTCCAGCTTCCCATCCACCATGACTCCCAGGTCCTTTTCTCCAGTGCTGCTATTTAGCTGATCACTCCCCAGCCTGTAGCAGTACATGGGGTTTTTTCGTCCCAAGTGCAGGATTTTACACTTATCCTTGTTGAACCTCATGAGATTTCTATTGGCCCACTGCTCCAGTTTGTCTAGGTCTCCCTGAATCCTGTCTCTGCCCTCTAGGGTGTCTACCGTTCCCCCCAGTTTGGTATCATCTGCAAACTTACTAAGTGTGCAATCTATCCCATCATCCAGATCATTAATGAAAACATTGAACAGAACTGGCCCCAGGACCGACCCCTGGGGCACACCACTTGTTACTGCCTGCCAACTTGACATGGAGCCATTGATTCCTACGCGCTGAAACCGTTGTTCTAGCCAGTTTTCTATCCACCTTACAGTCCATGCATCTAACCCATACTTCCTTAATTTGCCAATGAGAATGCTGTGGGAAACCGTATCAAAAGCCTTGCTAAAGTCAAGGTATATCACATCAACGGCTCTTCCCGCATCCACAAATCCAGTCATCTCATCATAGAAGGCGATGAGGTTGGTCAGGCATGATTTACCCTTGGTAAATCCATGCTGACTGTTCCTGATTACTCTACGTTCCTCCAAGTGTTTCAGGATGGATTCTTTGAGAAGCTGCTCCATGATTTTTCCAGGGATTGAGGTGAGGCTGACAGGTCTGTAATTCCCTGGATCGTCCTTTTTGCCTTTCTTGAAGATAGGTACTATATTTGCTTTTTTCCAGTCCTCTGGCACCTCCCCCGTTCGCCACGAGTTTTCAAAGATAATGGCCAACGGTACTGCTATCTCATCAGCCAGCTCCCTCAGCACCCTCGGATGCAGTTCATCCGGCCCCATGGACTTGTGCACATCTAGTTTCTTTAAGCAGTCCCTAACCTGATCTTCTGTCACCAAGGGCCTCTCTTCTTCTCCCCAGTCCCCCGTACCTAGTGTAGTGGGCTGGGAGCTGACCTTGCTTGTGAAAACTGAACTGAAAAAAGCATTGAGCACTTCAGCTTTTTCCTCATCCTCTGTCACGAGGATGCCTGCCCCATTCAGTAAGGGACCTACACCATCCCTGATCCTCTTGTTGTTATTGATATACTTGCAGAACCCCTTCCTGTTATCCTTCACATCCCTTGCTAGCTGCAACTCCATTTGTCCTTTGGCCTTTCTGATTTTATCCCTGCAGTCCCGAGCAATGTCTTTATATGCCTCCTTAGTCATCTGTCCTAGCTTCCACTTCCTGTAAGCGTCCTTTTTATGCTTCAGCTCAGTGCAGAGCTCTCTGTTAAGCCACAGTGGGCGCCTTCCACATTTGCTGTGCTTTCTCCTTATTGGAATTGTATCTTCCTGTGCCCTTAGCAGGGTTTCTTTAAAATGCACCCAACTCTCTTGGACACCTTTCCCCTTCAGATCAGCCTCCCAAGGGATCCTGCCCATCAGTTCCCTGAGGGAGACAAAATCTGCTTTTCTGAAGTCCAGGGTCTGTGTTTTGCTTCTTTCCTTCTTTCCTTTAATCATCAACTTGAACTCAATCATTTCATGGTCACTGCTACCCAGGCTGCCATTGACCTCTACTTCCCTGATAAATTCTTCTCTATTTATGAGCAGCAGATCGAGAGGTGCAAGGCCCCTCGTTGGTTGCTCCAGCATTTGTACCAGGAAGTTGTCCTCAACACTCTCCAGAAACTTCCTGGATTGCCTGTGCACTGCTGTATTGGCCTTCCAGCAGATGTCAGGGTAATTGAAGTCCCCCATGAGAACCAGGGCCTGTGCTCTAGAAACTTCTGTCAGTTGTCCACAGAATGCCTCATCCACCTCCTCCTTCTGATCTGGTGGTCTGTAGCAGACACCTACCACAACATCCCCCTTGTTGCTCTCCCCTCTAAACTTAACCCACAGACTTTCAACTGGCTTGTTTCCACTTTCATAATGAAGCTCTGAGCAGTCATAAAGCTCCTTTACATATAGTACTACTCCTCCCCCTTTCCTTCCCTGCCTGTCCTTCCTGAACAGTCTATACCCATCTATTGCAGAGCTCCAGTCATGCAAACTATTCTACCACGTCTCTGTTATCCCAATCATGTCATAGTTCTTTGTCTGCGCTAGTGCTACCAATTCCTCCTGCTTGTTTCCCAGGCTCCTTGCATTTGTGTATAGGCACCTAAGATACCCAGCTGATTGCCCTACTTTCCCATTTTGACTTTCAATTCTATTGTATCTACCTCCCTGGATTTTCTTTTGGTGTTGACCTCCCCCACCTGCCTCAGGCATTAGGGCTTCATTAGAGCATCTAAGAAAGTTATTTGATTCCCCCTGCATGTTCCAATTATCCTCTCTTCTATCCCTGGAGTTACAGTCCCGGCACCCCCCAAGTTCCATCCCATCCCCCTGGTCTCCCACATAGTCACTTACCTGTGGGCTTTGGTCTCCTTCCCCCTTCAGACCTAGTTTAAAGCCCTCCTCACTAGGTCAGCCAGTCTGCATCCAAATACGCAGACAAATACGTATACTTAAGCAACTCCCAATTAAAATTCACTTTTTTCTGATTAAATTCTTCCTCCACACTGATCTGCCTCATAAACATCTTCATAAATGTGAAACTGGCCCTTTTAAAGCACCAGATATATCTGGACTTTATTCTGCTTGCACATTATAAATGTAATTAAGTCATGCTCACTCGTACCTAATATACTATTAATTTTTAGTTCTGTGATCAGTTCCTCTTTAGCTGTCAAAATGAGGTCTAATATAGACTGTGTTAGATTAAACAATTTTTTGCTTTAGGAGATTGTCATATATATTATTTAGAAATTGCAAGGATGTTTTAATAAGGACAGCATGAGAGTGTCTGTATACGTCATTCACACTGGAATCTCCTATGATCACACAACATTTTTCCCCAACAGATTATAGATAGGTGCATAAGGAACTGGTTATCCTGATCCTTAGTGTGATTTGGTGGCCTGCAGCAGACACCAATACCCCATCTTGCACTTTATCTGGTAGGACATTATCCATAAGCATTCAAGATCATTTTGTTCTGAGTTATGAATGACTTGAAAAGTGGCAATGCCATTTGTTATGTAGAGTGCAACTCCCCATTCCTTTTTTGCCAACCCTTCCCAAATAGGTTAAAACTATTGATTTTGACCCTGCCAGCAGGTTCAGAAATTTGAGGACCTTGGAGGGCAATCACTGCACCGGGGGGGTATGGGGTAATCTTTATTGAAACAGGTATGGGAGTGGTGAGTGGTATGGTGTATATGTAGCACTTGTCACAGTGGGTTTTTTGTGAAGTGTTGGGGGGCACTTAATTTTGGGGAGTGGGGGCAGGTTGTGGAATAATGGGAATTTTCAACTAATCTAACTTACAGCTATAAACTTACTCACAGTAACCTAAAAGATGCTTTAATACCATATAAGAGAAAAGGAGGTGGGGGTGCAATACAAACTTAGCAGGCGGCAGTGACCAACAGGAGAGGAAAGCAACGGGGAAGCAGGGACCTAAGAAGAAGGAAGGCAAGTGGGAGGGGGTTAGAGGCAGCTGGATGGGAAGGCACGTGGGGGCTGGGGGCAACAGGGGAAGCGGGGGGGCTGGACAGTTGAGGGGGGAGGTGGAAGGGGGGCGCACAGCAGAGAAGGGGGGCGTGGGAGCGACGGCAGAGAGAACGGAGAGAGAAAAGAAAAAAGAAAGAAAAGGGGCAGGAGCCGAGGGACACGGATGAAAAAAAAGGGGTGCTGCAGGAGCAGGAAGCCGGAAGCAGCGGTGAGTGGCTATGACGAGGGGCGTGAGCAGCTGGGGGGAGTCCTGGGGCAGTAAAAGGGGCCGCAGAAGTGGCAGGACATGCAGGGGGGCCGTGGGACATGGCAGGTGCCATGTGGGAACTGGCGGCTGTGGGGGAGCCACAGAGAAGCCGGCAGCGGCTGCAAGGTACAGGGGGGCCATGGGACATGGCAGGAGCCACGTGGGAACTGGTGGTAGTAATGGGGAGCCAGCTGGAGTCATGGGGTGCCAGCGGCTGCAGGCAGAGAGGCAAAAGGAAAGGGGTTGGGAGGCAACGGCAGAGAGGTGGCTAAGCAGCGGGCCAGGGGGAAGACGAGCCAGGGGGCTGAGAAGCAGCGAGTCAGGGGAAAGGAGGAGAAGCGGGTAAGTGGCAAAAAGGAGGGTTGCAGGGAAAGGAGGAACTGCGGGAAAGGGAGCTGGGTGCAGCAGTGAACTTGGGGCACACGGGGGCGTTCAAGGAATAAAGAGGGGACAAGTAAAGTTTAAGAAGAAAAGGTTTTATTCAAGTTGGGGAAGTTGCAGAGGGGAGGGCAAAAGCAACTTAAACAACTCTAAAGGCTACAAACTAAAGGAAAAAATCTTACCATCTAACTTAATACTGCTAAGGCTACCAATTAACTCAATACAATGGTACAATACACAGTGATACTTTTAAAACCAGTTCAAACAATTCAGGGGAAGAGATATGCTAAGTGATACAGAGTAGCAACAGGTAATTACAGACACGGGAGCTCCTTTAACACAAAATGAAGCAGCAAGTAAAGAAAAGCAAAAGAAAAGGCAAAAGATACACACGAGCCTGTAAAGCTGAGAAAAACAGTTTCAAAGCAGCAGCAAGAAAAGAAAGCAATTTTAATCTTTAAAGAAAACTGCAAGGCAGGCTCTTACCATCCCTAGCAGCAGCAGCAGCAGCAGCATTACAGGCAGGAGAGACTCGTGCTCGTACCTGGGCTGGCAGGTTAAACGTGGGGTACGCGCGGGGAGAACTTGTGAGCGGAGGAGGTCAGCTTCTGGTTGATCAGGCCAGGCAGGGTGTCTTGGGGACCTTCCTCCCTGAGCCCCCCAGGACCAGAGCTTTTAAGCTGTTTTTCCCGCCTTTCCCTGATTACAAGGAATGCAGGGAACAAAGGTGGTATGAGTCATACCTTGCAGGACCTTGCAGTCAGGCAGAGCCCACCTACACCAAGCCCTGCTAGAACAATGGGCACTCAGGGTGGTAATGGCCATCCAGTTAAGTTCAAGGGGGCCAATCTAGTTAAGTACAGGGGGGAGCATCTAGTTAAGTTCAAGGGGGCCATGTGCTCCTCTTAACATTCCTTATATACCTAAGTGATGTCCCGGGAGGGGCGGCCATAAAATCAATACAATGAGTCACAAACAGATTTTAACATTCCGATCACAGCAGTCATTCCACAATACCAGAGAGATCAAAAATTATGCTCATAAATGAGTGATTCCAATTCCTCGTTTGTTTGCCAGGCTCCTAGCATTGGTTTATAAGCAATTCAAGAATTTCTTCTTTTCATGTCTTTTGGGTCCTTGATTAATTTTGTTCTCAATATTTCAGTTTTCTGCTATGAACTGAGTACTTATATCGTCTTTCTGTTGCGCATCCTTTTGTGATTAGATTAATGCCCTAATTGTGAATGGATATGAGCAATTACTCGAAGAAAGAGTGGTTACTTACCAGTAACTGTGGTTCTTTGAGACGTGTTGCTCATATCCATTCCGTACATACCCTCCATCCCCACTTTTCAGAGCAAGTGGAAAGAAGGTACTGAGGGGCCGAGGACAAGCAGCACCTCCTGTTCTGCAGCTTGTGTGCGGGAGTGTAGGGGATGCCAAGATCAGCATTATGGGACATGCTAAGGACGAAAAGTTTTCTGGTTACTGTGCATGTAAACACGTGCACACATAATTTGTAATGGACATGAGCAAGCACTTGAGGAAAAAGCAGATGTTTAGGCTACTAAGTCATCTCCCCCAGCAAAACCTGAAACTTTAATTGCTAGCATTTTCTGTTCTCCCCTCGTCCTGAGAGCCAGACAGGTTCTAATCTTGATTCTGACACTGGTTTTGTTGTATGACCTAAGAAAAATCAAAGTTAGAATCAGGTTGTGATCCTTCTGCAAACATCCTATGAAGCCAGGGGTAATGTAGGCCCAAAAGCTAAAAACAGAATGTACTAGAAATTTAGGGATAATTAAATCTGCAACATAACTACAGACTGAGGCCTTTCCATTCTGTTTCTGTCCATTGTTTTTCTTTGAGGCTTGAAGTTTCAGATTGATCTACTATTGATTTTCTTCTAAAGGCTTTGCATTGTCTGTTGATCATTCTGTTCTACAGTTGAAATCATCATTTTGTTACTGAATATTCTGTCTGTAAAACCCTTGTTTGCAAAACTGTTGATGTTACTGAAATTACCCTTTGTTAAATTAGAAAGGCCACTGAATGTAAGTCTATGGACTCATATAGCTAATATTTAGACAAAGAATGATTTAGGTAGCAGGTGAATGCTCTCTTCTGAAGAACTTCAGAGGTTTTTAACTGTAAGTTTAGCAAAGAGATTCAAATATGGATTGGTGAGTTATTGGTGTACATGTGTGAGACAAAGAAGTGATGAAAAGGAGGCACCAGTCTAAAATGTTAGAAAGCAAAAAGTGAGTGAAAATAACAACCATTACAATCCAGGTGGGTAAAGAATACCACCAGCATGTTGAGCCTGGGGGTCCACCCAGAAGGACAGGAACAAGATGGACTGTGAAAGATAAGAGCACCAGTCATGTTTGCAAAGATGTAGGTGATTAACAATCACAGAAAAATGCAAATACAGCTGTAAGAATGAGCAAAACCCACAGGTTTGTATGGGAATTGACCCCTCCAAACAGAGTGCAAGAAGATGAAATATTTTAATTCTGGTTCTACAATCACCCTCCAGGAGTATTCATGTGCACGAGTAAAACCCCCTTTTCGTGACAAGGTATCTGGCCAATGGCACAGCATAAGCATCTGAAACTAGGATCTATATTCCATCAGTAGAACTGTGCATGTGTGCATGTTATTGCGTGAATGAAATGAGATAATTTAGAAAGAGATAAAACCGATTTTGGTTTTTAAAATCTTTGTATTCATAATAAACACAGTGTATTGCATTGTCCCCCCTGAATAAGATCCTACTGTTTATTTCACTCATAAGTATAACAGTAAGTCTCCTAATTTCTCAGTTTTCAATTTTCTTGCTTTTAAAGTAGGGATAATATTTCCCTCCTTCATAAGGGTAATGTTTATAAATTGCTATATTCAGCATGCAAAGTATTGTCAAGTCAGTCCTCGACAAAAATGGGACTAGGACTGGAGTGCTCATTCCTATTGGCTACATGGCCTTAGTAAAGATGTTCCTTGTCCCCCCCAATTTTACCATACCCCCTTCTTTCTAAATTCTTGGCATAGTTTACAAATTTAGATTTTGCTAAGGCATGTCCAGGGCTGGCTCAAGGGGTTGCAGCACCGCGAGCCAACTGGTGCTTTGGTGCCCCCATTGCCTGGAGTGTGCTTGCAGGGGGCAGGAGAAGTGGGCCGTGCCAGTGGTCATGTGGCAGTGGGTGAAGTCACATAACCCTGAGGCCAGTGCCCCTAAGCTTTGGCACCCTGAACTGGTGCCACACTGCCTCTCCCCTTAAGCCAGCCCTTGTCAAGTCCAAAGCTAGTTTACACTGGCCAGTAATGCTTCACAACAATCCTCTGAACAGACAACATACAGAACATACCTCCATATTCAGAGCCATAGCCAGAGCAGAGTATACCGCCTACTCATGTATTTGTCCTTATCAAATGCTAAGCTATTTGTGTTAAGCCCTTTATAGACCTAAAACTAATTAACTTCTTTGCTTCAAACATAGCTTGTTTTTTAGAACTAATAGAAAGTTAAAAATCAAGTACACAATGTACTGTATTTTACCATATGTTAGGATGTAAAATAAATTCCAATTTGTCACTTAAAGGTTTGATAAAAATATAAAAGGGTCCATTTTGAAGGCATAGACTTAAGGGGGTAAAGTTAAGGTTGCAATATTGGGCCAGATACTTACCTTTACACCACTTTCATCACACCAACAGCTGACCATTGAAGAAAGAACTAGCATAGTCCGCTGTTGCACCAACCGATCTGTCACATGATATACAATGGGCTATGATCTGTGTAATTTTTCTGTTCATTTTTGCAATGTAATTATATGGTTTGATGACAATTATGCCATGGAAGGCCCCCTTTTGAATACTCTACCATATTGCTATGGTACCCTGTTCCTTGCAGCATCGTATATGTGTGCAGATGTGAAGCATGTTACATAGCACAGACCCTCAGGACTACCTCTATCACAGAGGCTGGAGAACTACATGACGAAGGCAATGAAAATTGCCCTGCATGGCTCAGGTAAAAGTAAGGAAATCACCTCAGCCCAGAAGGAAGGGGTGGGAGGGCTGAAGAGGAAATGAAAAGGAATGAAAACACCTTGAGAGAGAGGCTGCTGGCTTTGACCACAGAAACGTGCTCTTGGAAGCAACTAAAAGACACTGAGCCTATCCACATGGCCAGGAGGACCTGAGCTGCCTCAACAACACCAGCAGTCAGCCTTGAGCTTAAGAATGAGTCTAGACTAAAAAGTAACCTTGGAACAGTGTTTGTAAAATAGCATGCCTTTTATAGCTTTTATTTACTTGTGGTAACTCCTGACTCCTTTATTAAATGATTGTACATTGTTTTGCTATATACTCACTTAAAATCATATTCTAATCAATAAACTAGTGTTTGTTTTACCTAATGCTGTGTGGACTTTGGGGGTGTGAATCAGAGAGGTTGGGCCAATCCATTTCTATGTAAAATGGACAAACAAAGATCTATGATGGTTAGGGGAAAGGTCCCAATCCCTGTAGGACAGAAATTCCCACTGCAGTATCTGGGGACCCTGGGTGCTCACTTGGGGGCCATCCCATAGGTGGCCAGAGGGTGCATAGCCACTCCGGGACCATTCACACACTAGAGACTAGTGTGGACTGACTCAGGAGTGAGTAATCACCTGGCAAAGCAGGGTAAGTCTGGGTTCAGGACTGGAGATCAAGGAATCAAAGTGGCACGCTGGACCAGATTCTAGGAGCAGCCTGTCACACTATCCCATTCCCTTAGCCACCAATATAGGGGCCATGTTAGAATGTGCAGCTGCATTCCAGCAATCCCCTGCCATCAGTTTAAAGTCCATAGGGATCTCTAGCCTATGCTGGGCCATGGCTGGAACATAGCTAAACAGAAAATCAAGGAGCCATGCCCAGTTCTCTTGCAGTCATCCCTCTCGGTTGAAACAAACAGATATTGGCTACAACAGATAATCTGTCTCTTGAATTTTAATTGGGTATTTCTTAACTTTAGTGCTTTTTTTTCCAAACAAAAATTGATGCTGTTTGAATCTAAAATTTCTTATTCTTCTTCTCTTTTCCCCACTTTTTTTTTAAGTCAGTAAAGACTCAAGCGTATGCTAAATAGGAGTGTAAATAGGAGCATTGCTAAATAGGAGTGAATATGGCACATGCATAAAAATTAATCATGTTCTTTGACACATCCGGGCACCAAATACTAATATTTGCATCTGCAATTTATTGCAAAGCTATTTAAATAGAGGCTTATGTGAATATCTAGCTCAGAATCCTAAACCAAAGATTTTTGACATGCTAACCTCCATGTTCAGGGAATTTTAAATGTGAACTACAAAGGTTTGTTGTTTTGTTTTATTTAATCATACAATTGTTTGGAAGATTCTGATCAGGGAAAAGAAATGCTTACTGTTTAAATATTATAATCACTATAATATTTACATTTTTTAGCTTTTTCTCAGCTTTAGGCTTCCTGGATTCTACACTGTGTGAAACTGAAGCTACCTTTGATTTTACCCCTTCACATCTCTTACATTTTTCTATTTGGGATGTAACTTTTCATTCAGAGTATCAGCCCAAAGAGAAATTCATACAGACATTTTTGACAAAGTCGTTTGACCTGGTTTTCACTTATAAGAGCATGGAAATGTTGTTTGTTTGTTTGTTTGTTTGTTTAAGGATCCTTTTCTGATCTCTAACTCCAAAAATGGTTGGTTTGTTTTTAATCTTCACTCTTGCCATGACATAATCCTCAATGAGGACAAGTACTCTGGACATTTGAAGAAATTTAACTCACAGATAAAACTAAGCAATTGTAATGGCCCTACAGAGCACCAGACTTCATTTTCATTAGTGTTTTTGAACAAGCACCAAGGGCAGTTCTCCAGAGATCTATACTTAATATATGTTTGGAAACAATTTGTAGACTATTGAAGAAACATCCTGGACTGGAGTAATTACAAATCTATTGTGTCAATGTGTATTTTGGACAGACTTTAATCTGTGGAGTCACTTGAGTGCTATATAACTGCACACATTAATCTCATTATGATTTTGATAAAATACAGTAACTCTCTGTGCACAGCAGCAACTTTTCAAAATTGTGACTTGACTGTTCAAAATTATTTCTTGTTAGAAATACACAAAGGACTTGGTCTGCATTACTGACTGACACCCTTCAACATTTCATTGTACCAAACAAAATCATTTTAAATCTATGGGAGCCTGCTGAAGTTTCTGAAATCAGAAACCTGTCATCATTGTGAGAGAATCTTTTATCATTTAAAAGGAATCAGATACATTTGGGTACTTGAGATAAATTCCCCAGAAGTAACTCTCAAACTATGACATTCTACAACAATTTTGAGTGAGGAACAAATTTCTGTTCTGTTGCTGTTTTGTTCTTAAAATATTGTAGGCACTTTCAGTACCAATGCTATTAGGAACTAAACTACATTATCCATTACATCACATCAGCCTTACCTTAGTCCTGTTCTAAAAATGTATTGAGCATCCTCAAGTCCCATTGACTTCAGTGGGGATTAAGGGCACTCAATATCAATCAGCAATATGTGGTTTGACAGTTGAATCTTTGGGACAATACTCTGACTCTACTATTTTTTATTGTTCTCCTATATGGAAAATCCAGGGAGTCACTTTAATTCAAGCTACATCTATCCTATATCAAGGAAACAGTCAATCTGGAGGTGAATTAATTGTGTAGTTTAGGTGTGTTTTCTACCTCTAGCTGCTTTGTCCTTCCTTCTTGCCATTTAAAGAATAAAACATCATAGGGCAGGCAAGCACTGAAACTTCTTTTTATTTAGTGCTTTTGTACAAACCTACGCATTCACTCAACATTTGATTAGCTGCTATACTTTTAGTGGAACATACGGACACTCATAGGGCAAGACTTTACTTCCAGGAGTGGGAGAGGCAGGACCAGCTGGCAGAATTTAAGAACATGAAAACATAACATAAAAGTGAATACACTGGGTTAGAACAATGGTCCTTCTAGCCCAACATCCTGGTCTAGATGGCAACCTATGCCAGAAACTTAAGAAGGAATGACCAGAAGAAGGCAATTTATTAAGTGATACATCACCTGTTGTCCAGTCTTAGCTTCTGGCAGTCAGAGATTTAGAGACATCCAGATTGTGGGGTTGTGTCTATGATCCTCTTGGCTAATAGCCATTGATGGACCTGTCCTCCATTAACTTATCTAATTCATTTTTAACCCAGTTATACTTTTGTTCTGTACCACATCACTTGGCAACAAGTTCCACAAGTTGACTGTGTGTTATGTGAAGCTGTACTTCCTTTTGTTCATTTTAAATCTGCTGACTATTAATAACACTGAGTGATCCCTGGTTCTTCCTTATTCACTTTCTCAACACCATTCATGATTTTATAGACCCCCTAGCATATACTCATCTCTCTTCTATGCAGAACCATCTGTCTTTTTAATTTCTCCTCATATAGAAGTTGTTCCATACCACTAATAATTTTTGCTCCACTTCTCTCTATTTTTTCCTAGTCTAATATACCTTTTTTAACTTAAGGTGACCAGAACTGCACTCAGCATTTATTGTCTTCCATGTGTACCATGGATTTATATAGTGGCTTTATGATATTTTTTGTCTTATTTTCTATCCTTTTCCTGATGGTTCCTAGAATTCTGTTAGGTTTTTTTTACTGCTTTTGCACTCTGAGCAGATGTTTTAAGAGAACTCCCCGTGATGACTCCAAGATCTCCTTCTTGAGTAAAAATAGCTAATATAGACCCTATTATTTGGTATCTATGTAATTGGATTATGTTTTCCAATGTTGATTTATCAGCACTGAATTTCATCCACCATTCTCTTGTCCAGTTACCCAGTTGAGAGAGATTCCATTTGTAACTTTTTACATTCTGCTTTGGACTTGACTATCTTGAGTAATTTTCGCATATCTGTAAACTTTTCCAACTCTTTGTTAAACCCTTTTTTTTTCAGATCATTTATGTTATCCCACTATTTACCTCTTGCCAATATGAAAACTGACTGCTTATCCCTACCCTTTGTTTTCTATTTTTTAACCAGTTACTGATCCATGAGAAGATCTCCTGTCTTATTCCATGAATGTATATTTTGCTAAAGAATCTTTGGTGAAAGGCCCTGTCAAGTCCTCTACAGCCACTGGATCACCCTTGTCCACAAGTTTGTTGACCCCCTACCCCCCAAGAATTCTTATAAATTGCTGAGGTATGATTTCCCTTTACAAAAACTATGTTGACCCTTTGTTAACATGTGTTCACCTACGTGTTTGATAGTTCTGTTCTTTACTATTGTTTCAACCAATTTGTCTGGCACAGAAGTTAGATTTACTGGCCTGTAACTACCAGGATCACCTGTGGACCCTTTTTTAAAAACAGCATTATATTAACTAGCCACCAGTCATTCATCAGGCACAGTGTCTATTTAAGCAATACTTTACATACTGTGGTAAAACAAACAAGGAGTTCTGTGGCACTTAAAGACTAACACATTTATTTATTGCATGAGCTTTCATGGGAGAAAATCCCACTTCGTCCGACATTTAGATGACGTGTGATTTTCTCCCGTGAAAGCTCATGCGCTAAATAAATGTGTTAGTTTTTAAATGCCACAAGACTCCTTATTAGCTTTGCTGAACTAGACTAACACGACTATTCTTTTGGAACTTGACGATACTGCAGTTAAATAGTTGTGCAGTTTCATTTCATATTTGAGCTTCTTCAAAACTCATGGTTGAATACCATCTGGTCCTGGTGACTTCTTGTAGTTTAATTTATTATTTTCATTCAAGATCTCCTCTGCTGATACCTCAAATGGGACAGTTCCTCAGACCTGTCACCTAAAAAAAAATGATGGAGGCATGAGGAACTCCCCCACATCCTCTACAGTGAAGACTAAGGCAAAGAACTCTTTTAGCTTCTCTACAACAGCCTTGTCTTCCTTGAGTACTCCTTTAGCTTCCACTAGTTGCCTCCCCTTTGCCCAGGCCATCAATATAAGCACTTTTGACTTTGCTCAGTGCTCAATAAATGATTTCCTCCTTTCTTATTTGCCCAAGTGACTCCAAGTAGAAAAATGGAAAACAGTGCAAACCCTAAAAAGGAGATAGCTATTAGCCAGCCTACCTGAATGACTGGCCACAGTAGAAAAGTCATGATGCCAGTACTGGTTTAGTAAAAAGAAATTATAAAGTGAGGAGAACCAGCTAGTGCTTCACACTCTCCAGAGGAGGAAAAGGAAAGAAATCACCACCAAAAACACATTTAAAACAAACAAAAAGTATTTCATCACACAGCGGACATTCAGCCTGTGGAACTCTTTGCCAAAGGATGTTGTAAAGGTCAAGACAGTAACAGGGTTCAGAAAAACCTAGATAAGTTCATGAAAGATGGGGTCATCCCTGGCTGTTTGCCAACGTAGGCAAGGATGCAAAACCATGCTATGAAGTGTCTCTAGCCTCTGTTTGCCAGAAACAGGTAATGGGTGATGAGATGGATCACTTGATGATTAGCTTTCTGTTCATTCCATCTGAAACACCTGGCATGGCCACTATCAAAAGACGAGTTACCGGACTTTATGAACCCCGGACCATGGCCATTCTTATGTTCCTTGGAATATCCCACCACAGGTGCCTAAGACTGAATAGAATCACTGTCAGATTCTTCTTAAGAGGAAGAGATGCTGCTAAGTGAGGGGTCCCTTACAAAGGTCCACCATTATAGCTTACAGAAAACAATAATTGGGCACTACCAGCTGAGGATAGTATAGGAAAGTAGACTGAGGAAAGAAACCTGTTGTGGATGAGAGTGTTGTGATTTGTTTGCAGAGGATTTTCAGTATTTTTCCTACAAAAAAATATTTTATTTCTGCTCCATGTCTGGCTCCCAGAGTAGTAACTTTCTTCTTCATCATCCCACTTTATGAAGGAACAAAAACATATAGTAAATTAAGCCTGATTTTCATGAGCGAGCGTGTGTGTGTATGCAGATCTCACTGTAAATTAAAAAACATACTTTGCCTGAACATTATAGCCCTTGGCTTCTACTCAGCTTGTTATTAATTTTTAATTGTAATTCGCAGTGTGCCAAATTCAGCCTTGTTTTATCCCACTGAAGCCAATCAAATTACACTAGGGATGAATTTGCTCCAGTGAATTTCTACTGCATTCATGGACTCCTTCTGATGGCCAAAATAATAAGTGTAAATTCTCACCAGTGTTAACGGAAGTCTGCTATTAAGTTTGGTGCGTAAAATTCTTGTCCTGGGATGATTACGTACAATAAGTTGCACATATGCTTTTCATCAGAAAAGCAATGCGTGTTGTGGGCCAAAGACTCAGCTGATGGTTTTCAGAATTCTTTCACGTTCCAAAATATTCTTATACCTAGCACTAAAGGTCATCTGTGTTTCAGTCAAGTCACTCAGATAGGGTTTTATTTGGTCAAATGGGCATTTTCAGGAGAACCGTATGCAGTTTTTAACTTTCTATAACCGTTTAGTTTAAGTACATTTAGGGTGCTAGTTTATGCCATATATGAAATGACAAAACTTACCCTTGCATGTCTTTCCCTGTGAAACTGATAAGGAGCAAACTGCAAACTGTTATTTGTACAAAAATATTTGCTAATGCAAAGATCACAGTACTGACATCTGTAGCCAAAAACCTCTTGTGCATTTTTGATCATCCCAGGAGATGTTCATTCCCATTGCAAAACATAACCCTGTGACATTCTCACAAGTTCCAAAGGGGTAGCTGTATTAATCTAGCTCAGTAAAACAAGGAGTCCTGTGGCACTTTTAAAGACTAACAAAAAACTTTAAAAGTGCCACAGGACTCCTTGTTTGTTTTCCTGTGATATGTATAATTCTTCCCTTGTATATTTCATGCTACTTCATTTTACTAATTTTCTTTAGTCCACTAGTGTGAAAACAGCTCATTATTGGATGTGTAGCCAGGCTTGTCATGAGCGACTGGAGGCGGGTGAGGCCACACTTCTCAAAATGCATAATTGGGGATGTAAATTGATCCATAGACTAGAAACAGACAAGGGTGCCTGCGCTTGTTAAGAAAAAGGGAATACCCTTTTCCATTTGCAGTGGATAAAACAGCAGTGAGAATGTACATGAAAAGAGCATGCTGTACAGTGTCAGGGATTGGTTCCCACAAAGTGACCAACCTGGTCTCAAACTGTGTGATGTGGTACAAAGTAAAGCAAATTACACATCAATGTAAATAAAGTGGTTTTCTGCATCTACTCCCATCCATCTGCATTGCATTTGAACACACCATTGCTTTCTCGTAGACCAAATAAAGAAACCCAACTGATGAAACCTTCTAGAGTCAAACTGAATTCTTGGAAGGCCAAACGAAAAGAAATCTCAGAAGGAAATCCAACAGGAGGCAGGAGCCAACAGCAAAATTTGTATCTGGAAACAGGGACAGGTGAACAGCTGGTGGATCCAGTATTTTGGATCAGCCCCATCTCAAGTATTGTCTTTCCCCCACCCCCTATGAAACATGGAATAAAGATCATTTACGTCTATTAAGTTATTAACCAAGGGTTCTGTCCAAGACTATGTCTCAAACTAGTGAAGCACATGCCACACTTCCCCCATGCCAGAGATGGTACATTTTAATTGTAGGAGAAGTTTACACAGGTCTTTAAGCTTCTTTGAAACATTACTACAAAAGCATCAGAGTCACGCATGTAGGAGGTTAGTTTTACACCACCCTATCAGTCAAAGTTCCCCTCAGGAAGGATCACACCAGTCAAGGAGGATTCTGGGGTGATGTGGAACAGCATGACTCCCCTTTCCTGCTGTGATACAGAAGGCATGGCTGAAAGAAAGAAAGAAAGAAAGAAAGAAAGAAAGAAAGAAAGAAAGAAAGAAGGGGGGGCATCCCTATGTTTTAGCAATCCCAGCTTCTATAACAACCCCTTCAGTCTGCCTTAACTTGCACCTGGATCCTGAATCAGTACAAAGTGATCCCACAATAGGGGGAAATGCACAAATTGCTTAAAGTGACCTTTGTGACCCCCTAAAGTAACCATTTAGGAGCAGCACTGAGCACATATAAAGATCTCAGGCTCAAATAAGACACCATAGATTATAAATCAGGTACTGTTTGGCCCATAGTATATAAAATAACCCAACTATGTTATAAAAAGATTGGGTTTGAAAAGTCCATTTCTTATATTTAAAACAAATTAGTCCTTACTACTTAAAAAGTAACATGAAAACATTTTCTGCCTTTGTGGGGACCACCCAGACTAGTAAGGCATTCTATCACCACTTGCCCTATATCTTTGTGTGCCTCTTGTTACACAGTTTTGATTCAGATCCCTGATAACAATACCCTGCATGCAAACAGAAGGTCTTTGGCTTCCACCAGCCTATTTGTACTTACTCCTTGCAAGGTAATTTAAATAGCCCATCTAGTTCCACAGCTTCCAAAATCCATGCTCCCAACATTCTTAGCTACCAGATACTGAGACTGCTTCTGTCTGGTGTGTCACCCCAGGTGTGAAATGTGACCTCCAGACAGCAGCTTACTTTGGCACACACTCTCCAAGTAATTTTCACAGTAGAAATATGTTTGAGTGAAAATAAACAAAGTTTGTATCTAACAGAGAAACCACAGATTCAAAGATGAAATAGTGAGGGAGAAGAAACAGCTAGAAGTTGCACAGAAAATAAACAAAGACAAAGGCTTTACATCTCTATATTTGATAAAATCCCTTTTTCTAATAGAAGTTACCTATTGCTTTTCAACAGTTTCCCAGCATACCCAGGGCTGTCCCTAGGGGAGTGAGGGGCTCTGGGCGAATTGCCCTCTGCTGGGCCCCACTCACTTCCCCTCAGGCACTGGAGGGACGGGGCCGACCAGGCCCCTGCACCAGCCATCCCATGCCAGGGATCAGGGAAGCCAGCCAAAAGCAGCAGAACAGGAGTGCAGGGTCTGGTTTCTCAGCCACCCTTAAGCCAGTGATTGTCAAACTTTTTCCTCAGGACCTAGCTCCAGACCCCCTCTGCTGTGTGGTGACCCTCCACTGAAAAAAAGCAGCTGCTGCCAGAAAACTGAACAGTGGACATGGCTGGGGGGGGCAGTTGTGGGGTGGTGGTAATCCCTCATGGCTTTCATCCTTTCTCTTGAAGCTTTTAGTGCATCTCTGAAATCTACACATCTAATTTGAGACCACCTACATGGAACATGCAGAGGGTGATCCCACATGTCATACTCCTGTCTCAAATCAGGAAGTATGTCAAGTCTCTAAAATTGCATGTAGTAGCCTGGAGTGTGTGTGGGGGAGCTCCTTGCAAATGGGGGGCAGTGTGACTGAGTGGAGAAATGAGATGGAAGTGCTGAGACAAGGGAAGGAGAGAAAGCCAATGCCAGGCTGGAAAGAAAGGTCCTGGAAGATCCTGTCTGCTGCTGAGCATATCCAAGTCCCTCCAGGTCCTGGTCCCTTCTCCACTGCCAAATCCCAGGAACTGAAGCAGCCTCTCTGGGTTCCACTTTCACACCTGCACTTCATCTGCCCCCTGAGTCTGCGTGGGTTTCCATGAACACACAATTGTCCACAATATTGTGATTGAAGGAATGCTAGCCCTCTCTGCTTGGTCTGGTGACCCCTGGCAGTGTGCGTAAGGCGGCAACTCGATGGGGCTATCCACTCCCTCCGTCAGATTAGGACCTTGTTATAATTTGTCCTTCCAGCAGATCCATCCCTGAGTTGGATTTTATTCTGTTACTTAGGCTTTCTAATTGTAGAAAAAATACCATACTTTGTAACACAGGCTCCTACTAGAACAGTTTCCTTTTCTCTTCTCTTTTTAATTGTCAGTCAAAAAAATCTCTGCGGTTTTTATTAAAATCTATAAGTTATAACTTTTGTTGCAAGCAAGGGCATTCTCAACCCACTGAAAAAAGAGGCAAGTCCTAATTTGCACAGTTTTTTCTTTTCTTCATTGGATCTATTGATAAAAAATTACAAAACAAAGGTTGCTTGCCAGTGACCGCAGTCCTCTTCATATGAATGAGAGAAGCTCAAAGAGATACTGACTCAGAGAGGAGACAGAGGTTGTTTGAAAAACAATTAGCACCTCATTGTTAGTCCTAATGACTCACCTTTGTTGCAATGCTGATCTACTGCTTTAAGCAACTTTCACACCAAACCACTCCTCTGGCCTCACTCACAGTAGAGCTGGCCCTGTGAACCGGGCTGCCACTTTTAGCTGGTTCACTCAGTCCCTGGCCTGGGGGGGATGGCAGCCCCTTTTTCCCTACCCTAGGGACGACTCTGAGTGTACCTAGTGGTTGAAGAGGGTTCTAATGTTTCACAGACATCTCAAATCACCACAAGGGCCACATGAGGACTAGTATCTTAGCCCAAGTGCCACACCACTGAGACCTTTTCATACAATATTGCAAGTATTGATAGTGATAGTGTCATCTCGGGCACACGAAATAACTTTAGGGGATACATACAGCCCTTGAGCTGCAAGTTTGAGACCCCTGACTTAGTGGCTGCCTTTGATTTTTGAATGCCAAACTTCAGATACAAGTCTGCTTTTAAAAGGTTCTTTTCTTTTTTCTTAGTACACAGTGATTCATGTTTATTCAAAATGTGGAACTCTCCTTTTGATTCAAGAGACAGGAAGTCTCGATGTCTTTCCATTAACTTTCAATAGTCCACCATTTTCCTTTTCTGACAATGGCTAGATATTTGAAGTTAGTTACATGTAAAGAACAAGCTTGAGAAGTGTTTCTCTCTGTCTGATTACTCACTTCCCTGTTGTGAACTGGGCCAAAGTTTTAGACACACAATTCTGTATATACGTATAAAATCACAGCAATAGCCCGTATAGATATTTCTTAATTATTATTAAGCTTATAACATTGCAAGTTTTCATAAATGGCCTTACACCAAAATTTTTATAGCACAACAACATTATATGGATTCAGTTAATTTAACTGTTTATTCCTTGGCATTCAGACTCCTTGCTCTCCCCTTGGCTTGCCTGGACACCAATTTTCACAGACATTACATAAAACTGCTTCTCTATGTAATGTATCTTATCTCTGCCTAATATTTCTGGAGCGTGCATCACTTCAGCATCCAAGTGCCCTTTTGCCAAAATATATGGATGAAAAAATACACAAAATGGCTCCTGAAAGGAGGCATAATCTGCAACTTTGCAAGAAAAGAGAATGGACTAAACAAAACTATTTTAATAAGTTCTTTTCATCAGGGGACAAAGTATAATTTGGTGGGTGCTGGAACCCTCCTAAATGGGCAGGCCCCCCCTCACACCAGGCCAGGGCCCCCTCACATACCCCAAACACCTGCTCCCCACCCCAGCTACTGCTCCCCGCATGCCTACCTGTCACTTCAGCTACTCCCCCCACACGCCTGCCCCCATCCCAGCTACTGAACCCCACACACTTACCCCCACCCCAGACACTGACCCCAGCCCCTGTCTCATGTCTAGTCCCCCAACTCTTCCCCCACCACCTGCTGTGCCATGCCGTCCTCCCTTGCTGCCCCAGGCCAACCCCCTCCTCCATGCTCTTTCCACGCTGGGCCAGCTCACCTGTCCCTAAACCAAGAATTTCCCTTACTCCCCCCAATCCCCTCTGCATTTCCCAACACCCTCCTCAGTTGTCAAGTAGTAACAGTGTTATACCAAATTAGTAAGCACCCCCTATGTGCCCCCAAACCTTCCCCTATAGCCTCCCCTAATTTCAAGTGCTGGGGAGAATACTGTCCAAACCCACCCTCAAGGGCCCCCTTACCTGGTCACCATGTACTAGGAAGTGGCCCCAGCACTGGGAAGAGGCTTCAGTCTGAGCATGCTCTGACTGGCCAGAGCCTCTGCCCAGGCCAGGGCAGCTTCCTGCCTCCTCATCAGAAGCTTTGAAGATGGGGGAACTTACCAGAGTCAGTGGCAGGCTCAGAGGTCGATATAAGGCAGGAAGCATGTATCTCCTTCAGTGTCTCCCCATCAGCTGAGGTTCAGGGCCTGCCTCTTATACTTCTGTTCCTATTGCACCCTTCTGCATCCAGTCTGGTGGGCATGGACCGCCTGATTCCATCTGCCAGGTGGTGGACAGCCCTCCCTTAGTCTTGGAGGAAGACCACACCTCTCTCCTAAAAGCATGAATACATTTTTACAGAATAATCACTGCATGTATGCTTCTTCTGCCCTTATGGCACTGCCACAGCACTTTAACACAGCTGTAAACCCTAGGTTTTTCTTAAGTTATCTTTGTTTTCAACACTTTAGCTATCTTCTATTGTATATTCAAGGGCAATTAAATTGTTGATAGTCACCTATTTTCAAAGTCATCTGCTGCAGATGATATGCAACAGCAGCTGATGCCAGAAAATTACCTGGGAATAGAAATGAGATGCTTTTGATAGACTACAGTTAATAAATGAGACAAACTTAAATAAAAACAGAAATTTGAGTACTCTAATACTGAATTTACTTTTGGAAATTGTGATACACATTATTATCTACTGGGACAGAAATGATACCTCCTTTCTCTTCATACCTCCTTACTCTTTTGCTCCTCACTAATATACAAATGTTTATTGATCTATCGCTTCATGAATTGTTTTTTATTCTTACATGAAAAAAATATGGCTATGTGTCTATATAGTACCGTAACAATTCATTCAGGATCCGGTCTGGTAAAGTGCTGAACCCACTCAACTTCTGTTAACTTCAGAGGGTGTTGAAGGTGTCCTGCTCCTTGTCAGTAAGCCTGGGCTCTGCTCCCTTTCTCTGTCCATAGTATAACAACTGTCAATTATGTACATGACAGGTGCTTAATTCTAGATGAGAGGCAAATGGAAAAAAGAAATGTGTCTAGTGATAATATATAGTGTATACTCAGGAGTTAAAGCAAGCTGGAACACCCCAGAACGGCATTCCTGGGCCCACCATTTTTAGGGGCCAATGTTCCGGGGTCCCTAAAAATAGAAGAATGCACTGGAATGAAGCATTTCAATGCATTCCCCCCAAGAGCTGGCTCAAGGGGATGCAGGCAGGAGCAAGCCCAGTCACCCTTCCACCATTTTCCCAGCACCCGCAGTGGCCCCTGGTTGTGTGTGCAGCCCAGACCAAGTTGCACATCTGTGCCCCCTCTTGCTGGCCAGCTGGCACCACAGCCGAAGCCTCCCTCCCCTTCCCTGGCCCAGCCTGGCTCTTCAGCCATGTTGGAGGCTGCCATGAGTCCCCGTGCATCCCTTCCCTGCCCCACTAGATAAGGGGGCCTGGGGCAGGTTAGGGACAGTAGAGCAGCCATCAGGGAAAGGGCACAAGGGGGGTAGGGTAGGAAGAAAGAATTGGGATGGTGTGCTAGAGAGGTATGGAGGGGATTGGGGGGCTGGATGAGGGTGAAGTGAAGACAGGGGAGCTGATGGTGGGGAGTTGGGAGAGCTGAAGTGGGGACATAGGTGCTGGGAGCTATGGGGATGGGGGCTGAGGAGGACATGGGGAAAAGAGGTGTCTGATGGGGGTAGGCAGTAGATGGGATGGGGGAGTGAGTGGCTGGGGGGCAGTAGCTGGGGTGGGTGAAGGGGGTCCAGACATGCATGAAGGGGACCTGGAAATTTAGGAGGGTGCTGGGGCTCACCAAATGATACCTGAATCACTGTGTATACTTGTTTATCAGCAGTTTCCAGTTCCTACAGTTCATGTACACCTTTGTTAAACAGCATTGACACTTAGCCACTCTGCCACAATATGCTATATACTAAAATACATATTTCTAATAGCTCCAAAAAATACTTTTTTTGGTGATTTTTGTCCTTTGCTTGCTCACTTCCATGCTTGTAAACTGAGAAAACTGAGAAACTAATCAGACATCACAAGGCTTGCTGTGAAGGCTCCTCTACACAGTTCTGCTAATGCATTTCTTTCCTGCCCTGCTGCAACCCTGCTATTCCAGCCTTTGCCCTCTCTTGAGCAAAAATGCCAATCATGATAAATTGTGTAGTGAACAAATGGGGACTAGAATGAGACCCCGAGCTCATTTTCAATTTTGATCTGAGCTACTATTTGAACTCAAGTAGTGAGGAATACAATAAATAGGGCAGGGCCATAGGGGAACAGTACTTCATGTGCATTTGGGTCAGGGGCGATTTCTAGGATTTCTTCAGAAATCCTGACATTTATACATAAACAATTTTTAAAAAAAGGCCATAAAAGCTTTTAAATAAGAAATTTGGTTAGATACAGACAAAGCATTTAGGTACTACAGGTTGATAGACAGATAATAAAAAGGCACAAGAAACTTTATTCTAGTCACTCCTGAAGCACACTGGGCATTAACTTCCCAAATGTCCAACTTCCATTCAAATCCTCTAAAATTTTCAGATAAGTCATATATAATATCTTTGCATACTTCCTAATAAGGACCAGTAATTGACTGAGGCCTTGTTGTATTTGCCAAAGTATAAACACAGTTAGAGAAAGTCCCTGAACTTACAGTATCATAAGAGCAACAGTAACAGACATCATACAAATAAAATGTAGTCACTTTTCCTTTCATTTAATAAATCACTCATTGCAGAACTAACCCAATCGTGCTGCCTTATGATGTGTCAGTTGCCATTACAATTGGACAAACTATTTGCAACAAACAAGTTAGTCATTAAATTTAGCCTTTTGTACTGTTCTTATGTTTTTGACAGAAACTTATTTCAAGTTCCAAAGGGGCAACCATGTTAGTCTAGTTCAGCAAAAGCAGCAAGGAATCATCTTCTATGGTTTACTCAGAAACTGCTGCTAGTATTGTTAAGGTATTTTATACCCAACAATCTGAAATTCAAGCACTTTGATTGGATGCATAGCTTTGTACAAATACAATATACACTCTGGAAATTTGCTTTCAGCACATATATTGTAATACTAGCCTAACATTTGCTGTTTCCATTATGATGAAAGAGAGTAGGAACACAACTAAAACAATTTAATTTAATATTCAAAATGTATGTATAAATAATTAGTAGCATTTGCTCAGGTGTAGTCAACAATCCATCTGAAAAGGAAAATGAAGTCCATAAGTTAACCTTTCCCACCAAACATACGCATTTCACATAATTTCCCTTTCCTCCTGATGGAAGCATGCGGAAATCATCCTGGCTGTTGATAGAAGAGGACTCCTTACCTACTCTACCTCCACTCTTACATGCTTTCAACTCCACTTTCCACTACCCTAGCAGCTGCAAGTGAGCAGCTTTTCATGCTTTCCTGGAGGTTAAAGTAGGCCAAACACACTGGAACACCATTCTGGGGCCCACTATTTTTAGGGGCCAGCATTCCAGGGCCCCTACAAATAGAAAAACGAGGTGGAACGCTGCAGTCCCATGCATTCCAGTCGGGCAGGCTGTGCTACAAGGAGAGTGGAGGAGCACCTGCCCTGGTCTGAAAAGTTTCAGCCAGCCCCCCTGCTCATGCACAAGGCAGGCTGCAGTAGAGATAGGAGCCTCAGAGTGCCACCTAGAGCAGCGGGGGCCTAAGGAGTGACTTTCCCCCTGCCTGGCCCCTGGGAGTCTGGGGCTGCACCACACACCACTGGAGGCCAGCAAGGGTTGCTACCATTGGTGAATGAGTACAGGGCCCAGCCTCCTCTCAGGTGGCTGCTGATGGGGGGGGGCACATTGACACAGCACGGGGCAGGTTTGAATGGGCAGGCATGACCCCATAGGCCAGCATGTCGTGCGTGGGGCAGACATAGCAGCCATGCAAACATGGAAGGGAATGGCTGGGATTTGCAAGAGCTATGCAAGGAAGGAAGGGGCTCCTTACAGGGAGAGGGAAGTACAGAGGGTGGAAGGAATTTCCCTAGACCGGGCTTAGAATGCAGAGGTTGATGAAGTGTTATGCAGCGTTTGCTAGCTTGTCACAATAATTGCTATAGACATAAATGCCATATAAACTTATAAATATTTTTATGGAGTGATAACCAATGCATGTGGTACTGCAAAGTGGTTGCAAATGCCTACCTGAGTTGGGGCCCACACATGCATGAAGGGGGCCTGAACAATACGGGAAGGGGGCCCAGAGATTAGGAGAGTCATGGGGCCCGCCAAATTGTACTTTAACCACTGTACTTTCCCTTCCCAGCTGCTAGAAGGAATTGAACTGTGAGCTCTTTCTTTTTGTTTGCTTTTTGGGAATTCTCTACTCTTCTTCTGGTAGTCCTTCACCAAGGAATGAGTTATTCAGTACCTCTGAAATGCAGCCTGCATTCTGCTACCCCTGACATCAAATTCTTGATCGCCCTGATCCTCCAAGTCAAAACAAGGAAAGTGGTAATCATAAATATGCTGGGCAAATTTTCATCCTAGTATGAGAATTCAAAGGCATGGTGCCCATATGTGTTATATAGTTACTGACATAACACCTGAAAAATTCCCATGAAGTCTTATTTTAACTTAAGCTCCAAGAACATCTAGATAAAGACTCGAACTCTTTCCTTTGCATACTTTGTTGTTGTCTGTTGTTGCAGAGGTATTCAAACACCATAACAAGCAACATATATTGCTACTCTGTACTCCTAAATTGAGTGTTGAGGAAAGCATGTAATGGAGTGAGATTTTCTTCCACAAAAGCTCATGCAATAAATAAATTTGTTAGTCTTTAAAAGTGCCACAGAACTCCTTGCTTATTGTTAATTCAGTTTCTTTGCTTTTGTTCATGTATGTCACAGTCCCAGTGAGGGGATTTTAATTGTTTTAGATTACCTATTCTCTTCCTTTTTAGGAAGTTTTAATAAAAATTCTTATGATATATTATGTAAACTATTTTAGGATTTTTATAGTATTCATTACTGTAGTGCTTAAGCTAATAATATAAACCTTAATGATTCTGAAAGTATGTCTGTAGATAATGTGATGGGGTACTTACAAGAAGGGGCATCAGCCTGGTAGGGCTAATCCCTAGATATGTCCAGAAGGAGGTGCTCCAGAAATGAGTAGAGCACCCGATGACGACCTGGTGGAGAACACAGGCAGGCAATTAGTGTAATAAGACTGTGGTGGACTGTAAAGGGCCCTATAAGGCAGGGTAATGCAAAGGAAAGTGGAAAGGCATGGAAGAAAAAAAAGGGGAAGAGAAAGTAACCATGGTATGTAGAAACCTCCCTTTTCTGTGTGGCACTTACCCTCCCAGGCTGGACCTCAGAGTCACCAATCCTGTGGAAGTGGACAGACAAGGAGCTGGGATGGATCCAGGTCCTGCTGAAGCAAGTGTTGGAGAACCAGCAGTGATATTGGCAGTGACATTTGTATCTGCAAAACCATTTTATGCAGCTGGCTGAACAGCTGTATTTATTTAAGTTCATGAGGGAAGAAATTAGCAGAGGCTGCTGAGTTTCAGACTGGACAGGCAGTACCAAGGCCACGAGGCCATAAACCTGGCCAAGAGGGTATTATGCCTGTAGGTGGACAGGAAACCTAAAAAGAGAATGCCAGCCTGTATGGTGATATGAAGCCTTACCTAGAAGGCAGAAAAACAAGAAATTCCAAAGAAGTCCAAGCTGTCCCAAAAACAGGAAAAGGGGTGGACTGCTTTGCTTATGCTCAGAAGTGGCACATGGGAAGGTGATATCCATTTATGAAAGCTGCAGTGAAGACTAGTCCAGGACAGGCAGCTATATAAGAATAGGCTGAAACACAGCCTTTGGACAAGATGAGGACAAGGGTTTATTTTGGATGCTGCAAAGGGGAAGGCATAGGCCCCAGTGAAATAGGCAAAAAAGAAATGGTGTCCAAGGACTGGGGTATGCTGAAGATTGTCAGGGTAGATGTGACAGTAATGACCATGAATCTGGTGGCAGTTAACGTCCATACCTAGTAAAGAGCTAGTAGATAAGATGATTGGGACAGAAAAGGCTCAGACAGAGGCAAAGCAAATTACTGTGAAGACTCAGAATCTGAGTGAATGGGTGCTGGAAGATCCTGTGGGATAAATAAAGGGGCTGCAGAGAAACTAGTGGCTACTGAGCCAAACTGCAAAAAGCTGCAGGAGACATGCATTTGCAGAAGGAAAAGTTCAGGATTGCTATGGTGGATCACGATAATGTGCATCTTCCGGTGGATAACTTCGAACAAGAGCAGGATAACGTGCAAGCCCAGCTCCAGCAATTCCAAGAAAGAAGGCATCCCTACCCTTCAGGATTACAAGCTTGATGGAGAGAATATGTGACAGGGTGTCCACCCCACACAAGGCCCAAAGGGATTAAGGTGGCTGGGTGGACAACTACCTAGGCAGCACCTGAAGGAACAGCCAAGGAGCAAGGACTAATTAGAGACAAGAGTCAGGAACAGGAAAAGCCAGTACAAAGCCTATAAAGTGAGGGGTCGCAGTCATTCTCATGGGGAGGGAAAGTAAGGTAGGAGAAGTCCAGGGATACAGAAGTAAGATTCAGGACTGTGCAGACTTTGACTGCTTGTTGTGGGGTCCCTGGCCTGGAAGAGAGTATAATGGGCAGGCCTGGATTGCCCT
>ML681981.1:4328619-4373619 GCA_007922195.1 Podocnemis expansa | reverse complement strand
GCACTTGTTTAGATCTGAGCGATCCAATGATGATCACCAGAATTACATTTAAACTTCCAAATAGATTTGAATTTGAGTAACCAAAAGATAAAAAAGTAGTCCCTCTAGTAAACAACACACTGCTAGAAGATGTCTCTATTTAAAACTCTCTTCGTCCAAAACGTGGTTTCAGAAAAGTTGTTGAATATTTTGTAATTTAAATTCAATGGGATGAGAAATTAATCCTGATTAATTAATCCTGATTCTAACTAAATTTCCTAGCTGACACCCCTATAAAGTATTTTAGTCATTTATTCATTATTTAAAATGGGCTAATAGAAGGCTGTAATTAAAAAGGCATACTACATAAACATTAGGACAGTGTCCAGAGTATTTTCTAAAGTGAGCAGCCCTGCCCTTGGGTCCTTCCTGTTATATCAGGGAGGCTGCTAGGGCAAGTTTACTGTAATGGCCTTATTACCATACCAACAGAGAGGCTATCAGGTTGCCAAGATCCAAAACATTTAAGGTTTTATAGGTAAAGACCAATACCTTAAACATCACCTAGAAATCAATTGATAGATATAGCTCACAGATCTGGACTCATAATGTTTATACTCTGCACTGGCTACAGTTTTCAAATGATTATGAAGTGTAGCCAAACGTTCTTTTCTGCTCCCATTCTCCACATGTTTACTAGTCAAGGTTTTCCACACAGTCCTTGGTGCTATGAGCAGACCTTTTTCTTCAGACTAATTAAGGTATTCAGTTTCCTTTTTGTACACCTTCTATCAACATACATTGTAACAAGTTATTGTGCCACTTTATAATCCTTTACTGAGTTTCTAACAAGTTCCTAACTGGTGTAGGCCTGCGAGCCCCCTCACTATCTAAGAAATTCATCCACAATCCTCTCTACTCCCTACACTTGGCACTCAGTGACAAAAATTCATAAACTAAGTTTAACTTCTGATGGATGGAAATTTTTCAGCTTTGCCCCAGTGAATATGTTAAAGGCTGCTTGCTATATTGTAGCAAGAGCTACTGCAGCTCACAAATTTAGAACCCATTTTTGTAATTCTACCCTCAGACACAATCTATAAGTAATGTAACTTATGCCTGCAGAACTAAGAAGCCCAAGAAACCTAGCAGTGATATTTTTGATCTTCACTGTCCATTTATTTATTGTCTTTGTTGTCCTTCACTGACCAAGTAGTTCAAGAAGAGCTACAGAGCAAAAATAATTTCTCAAAGACTCTTGTTGCAGATGGTATCTGCTATGCCCATCTAAAATTAGGTATAAACTCAGCCTGAGATAACAGTTGTAGACAATCTGTTAATGACTCAAAGAGAGGGCAGGAAAGGTATATAGTGGCTCTGAACCTGCTGCAGAGGAAATTTATTACAATTATTGCCAAGGCTATCAAGCAAATCATATAATTCCAACTATAAATTAATTTGAAAGTTAGGCAATTTCTAGGAGACTAGAAGATGTTCAGCTACTGTCTCCTTAATTGCAATAAAACACATGCTTCCTTTAAGTACTTATGCTCAAAGTCATCAGGATAAATCACATTTATATAAAAGCAGATGCAACTCCCCTTGAAGATAATGGAAGTTGAATCCATGTTGAGTTGAATCCCAGTGATGAATTTGGAACATAATAGCCATGCCGTACAAAATGAAAGATTACTTATTAGTAACTGTTGTTCTTTGAGATGTGTTGCTCATGTCCATTCCCATATAGGTGTGCACATGTCTCCACGCATGGTCACCAGAACTTTTTAAGGGCCAATCTCAGCCTTCCCTGAAGTCCCAACATCCATGCCACAGTATATGAGGCATCACTGGCCCTAAGCCCCATCAGTCCCTTCTATCCACTAACTCCAGAAGCAGGGATGGGGGTGGGTGTGCAATGGACACAAGCAACACATCTCAAAGAACATCAGTTACTGGTAAGCAACTTCTCTTCTTCAAGTGCTTTCTCATGTTCATTCCCATGTGGGTGACTCACAAGCCTTACATTGGAGGTGGGAAGGAATTAAGGACAAGCTGCTAGAGAACTGCTCTCCCGAAACTAGAATTGTTCCTCGCCTGCTGAACCCCTACGTAGTGTGAAGGTGTGGACTGACAACCAAGTGGTGACCCTGCAGATCTCATGTACTGGTACCTGCATGAAGAAGGCTGCAGACAATGCCTGGGCTCTGGCTGAGTATGCTGTGACCAACACTGGTTAGGGCACTTTCACTTGCTCAAAGCAGGCTCTGCAGTGGTGATCCACGAAAGGGACCCAGAGGGTGGATACTGGCAGGCCCTTCATCTGGTCCACAAATGCCATGAAGTGCTGGGTCTATCTCCAGAATGGTTTTACGCACTCAATGTAGCAGACCAGGGCTCTTTTGACATCAAGTGTGTGCCATCACTGCTCCTCCTCTGTTGCATGGGGTTCTGGAAAAAAGATGGGGAAAAATATATCTTGATTAAAAAGGAATGGAGAAATAGCCTTGCGTAGAAAGACCAGGTGTGGCCTCAGTTGAACCCTATCCTTATAAAAGACTATGTAGTGAGGCTCTGAGGCCAGCACCCTGATCTCAGAGACCCTTCTAGCCAAGGTGATGGACACTGAGACGCCTTCCGTGAGAGTATTAACAACAGATGCATAGCCATGGGTTTGAAAGGAGGTCCTATTGTTTTGGCAAGGGCTAGGTTAAGGTCCCAAGGAGGTGCTGGGTCACAGACTTGCAGGTTGGTCCTCTCAATGCCCTTCAGGAATCTGGAAGTCATTGGGTGTGAGAAGACTAATATCTGATCTATGGGTTGGTGGAAGGCTGATGGGGCTGTCAGATGGGCCTTTAGGGAGCCCAGAGCTAAACCCTGAAGATTCAGGTGCAGTGAGTATTCCAGGATTGCCTGTATTGGTGAGGAGCCTTGAAAGTATTCCTTAAGCCTGGTCCTGACAGGTAAAGCATTTCTATTTTGCCCAGTATATAACCTGTATTGACTGCTTTCTGCTACCCAGCAGAATGTGCAGGACCTGCATTGAACAGGCCTGCTGCTCCATGCTCAGCCATGGAGTCTCCACAGCATCAGGTGCAGGGAGTTCAGGGTCAGGTACAGCAACCAGCTGTAGTCCTGGAACAGGAGGTTTCACCTCCTTGGCAGAAGTGAGCCCTATAAAAAAAGGAATAGAAATTACAGATGCCATCAAGGCCAGACTTCAACAACCCCTCACCTGTCCTCAAGCCATTACCCATCAGGCAGCAGACAAAACTTTTGAGGGTACACCTGAGAGGCAGAGTAGCAGTCTTAAAACAAGATCCAATAGCAAAACTTACCTTTTCAAACCACCTTTCCTTCTTCCTCCCTGAACGTTAGTGATAATGTTGGACAAGTGAGTCTTAAGTACCACCACAACAAGATATACCTTCCAATGTATGTCTATCCTTCCTTCCCACTCTCTTTCCCTGTCTCTCTTCAGGGACCCCTCTCATGAGCAACTCCTTGTTCAGAAGGCACAAGCTCTTGTGCAAATAGGAAACATGGAGGAAGTTCCCTGGCACCTAAGCAAAGAAGGATTTTACTCACACTACTTCCAAAAGCCAAGTGAAGATTGAGATCCATAGTAGACTTGTGATGCCTCAACAAATACCTCAAGAAACTGAAGTTCCATATGTCCCTGGCCTCCATCATCTCCTCCCTGGACTCAAGAGACTGATGCACTACTCTTGACCTGAAGGACACATGCTTCCACATCTCTACCTTCCAGGGTCACAGACACTTCCTGCAGCCTGTAATGAGAACCAGCACTCTCAGTTTGCAGGCCTCTTCTTTGGGCTTTCAACCACCATAAGAGTATTTAAAAAGTGCACGGTAGTAGTGATGGCTCACCTCTGACATTGGGGAATCCAGATTTATCCATACCTCAATGACTAACTCATCAAGGGTGAGTCAGAGGACCAGCTCCAGTTTGATATCATGTTGTTATGGGCAATCTGTAGATATCTGCTATATTAGTAAACAAACAAAAGTCCACAGCAGTACTAGTATGTAAAACAGAATTCATCAGAGTGCTCCCCAATGCCAAAAGCACCAGAACATTTCTACTCAAGTCCAAATCCCAAGTCAAATTGGACCTGATTCACCAAGTCATGGCCCATCCCCTCAGCATTGCACAGGTGTGCCTCAACTGACTAGGTCACATGGTGGCATGCACATAAGTGGTACAGCATGCTTGGCTCCACCTCAGACCTCTCCAATGGCTCCAATGGCATCAGTCTACTTCCCTTGAGGGCCGGCTCTAGGGGTGAGCCAGTGTGGCACCAGCTTGGGGCACCAGAAAACCAGACCCCGTGCTCCCACCCCTCCCCTGAGCCAGCCACCCTGCCCACGTGGATGAAGTGGACCAGCCCTTCGGTCGGATTCTGCTCTCTCATCCTGCCTCTGGGGCTAGCACTCCCTGCCCCTAGGGAGGAACAGCTGGCGCAGGGGTGGGATAAAAGAGCAGAGCCCAGCCTCTGGGCTGGCATGCTTTGTTCCTGGGCCAGCAGGTCCCTTTCCTGGGGGCGGGGTGAGCTGGCCCTGAGTGGAGGCCAGGTTCCACACTCTCGGCACCTCCCCACCACTCCCTCTGCCTTCAGCTCCACACTGCAGGCATCAGGGCAGGAGGCAGTGCATCCATTGGGGGTGCAAAAGGAAAAGGTGGCTTGAGGTGCCATAACCACTTGAGCTGGACCTGCTTCCCATGAAGGCAAATGTGGCAGAAGGGGTCTCCGTTGCCCACACCTTGTCCTTCACTTACCTTAGTATCAGATGCCTCATACCTAGGTTAGGGGTCCTGCCTCAGTCATTGCAGAACAAAGGGTTCCTGGTCTGTGAAGGATCTGTTTTTGCCTTTGAGATGCATAAAAAACTGACCACAAGTCTGAAATCATTTACTGGTAGTGACTTTTGGATCTCCCAAATGCATCAGTTATTTACTAATTTCTCTATTACAAGTTGTAGATTATACTCTGAAGAAATGGGGAAGGAAGCTGAAAACATGGGAATCTATGGAGAAAATGTGCTTGAACATGACTGCTTACAGGTAAGTAGCCTTTTCTTCTTTTTCTTCTTCCTTTTTGAAAATGGCCTGAATCCTAGCTTTGAGAAATTTGCCAAACTTGATTACCAACAGCAAAATGTCAGGGAGTAAACACTAACCAAACAACAACAGTGATACTGTCCTCCCAAAACAAACATCAGCCTTCCTGCCAGGGATGAATACTATATAGAAGGTAAAAATGAAGAAGTGGGAAATGCAAAAGCAGGAAAAGAAAAGGTTACTTACCTTACAGGAACTTGAGGTCTTCTGTATGTTTTGTCCCTGTGGGTGCCACACCATTGGATGTGTGTGTGCCTATGCACTCTCAATCAGAGACTGTAGAGTAGTACCGGTGAGTCCATGTCTGTGCAGAGCAGTGTGTTGGCTCCACACAAGGGCTTGTAGGGAGGTGTAAGACCATTACCATTCAGTTCCTTCTCACCTGTAAAGTCAGAACCTCACAACAGAGGGGAAAAAAGGTGGGGTGGTGGAGCACCAATGGAAACAAGAGATCTCAAAGAATACAAGTTTTCGTAAGGTAACAGTAAGCTGTCCTTCAACTCTATGTCCCTACATGTGTTGCATCATAGGAGATGCCCAAGCAATAACTAAGTGGGGAAGTGAGGTCTGAGAATACGAATCTAGGACGGTTTGAAGGACTGTATCATGAAAGGCAGTATCAACTCTGGAAGCAGGTAAATAGACATAATGTCAGGCAAAAGCATGGATAGAAGCCCTAGTAGTCAGCCTGTGAATTTTTGCTACAGAGACATCCTTCAGTAGAACTATAGATATTAACTGAGCTCTAATGGAACGTGCAGTTATTCTGTGAGGAAAGCACATCTCAGCATTTCCACACAAGATGAAGCTGAAACCCTTTTAGACAGCCTGTGTGCGGAAACAAAATGAAGAGCAATCCAATCTGGGATTTGTATAAAGAACCTGGAAGAGATCCAGAATAATTTAGCCCTGTTCAGATAGAAAGTAAGAACTGTCTGACAACCAAAGGATGTAGGCTTCATTCTGCTTTGAAGGTATGAAGTTTGGGGGTAGAAGACTGGTAGGTGAATCTCCTACTTAATGTTATGTTCTGAGTGGACCTATGGTGCGACGTGAGGATGAGGACATTGTATAATTTCTTCTTCATAGAAGACAATGCATGAAATGTCCACTATGAGTACTCCCTGTTCTTCCATTTGTTTTGTTGAGGTGATAGGAATAAAGTTTTGAGAGAGATGCACAGAAGATGTAAGTCACCATTGGTTTGAAGGGGGGGTTCTGTAAGGCAAGTAGAATCAGGTTGGAGCCCAGGTGTTTAGCTGGAGGGAACAAGTTATATAGGCCCTTGAGAAACTGGTTGAAAAGCCTTGAGAGGGGAGTGGAAGGCTGTGATGGTGGCCAAATGTACCCTGATAAAGCTCATTAGAGACCCTGTGTTTTTATTTCTAATATTTAGTCCAGGATCATAGGCAGCCGGTATTATAGACCAGTAGAGACTAAGGCTTCCCAAACAGCTGGACATGGCCTTGCCTATGCTCTGTCCTGAAGCCCACCCACCTGCTCCTCTTGCATCCCACTCTTCCCCCATGGCCCCAACCCAGGTGGGCACTGCTCTTCTTTCGGTCCTTGCTCAGCCTCTGCTCTAAAGGTGAATGGGCCAACCAGCAGTCTGGGACTCAAAGAGGCTGCAGCCATCAAGAGCTGGGGCCAAATCAGCAGTGGAGCTAGCTGGTGCTTTAGGGCTGCGGCTGCCTAGCCAGCCCATTGCTTCTTATGCTAGGAGTTCTTTGAGAGATGGGTCCCTGAAGAAGGATGAAGCATGGTATGGGAAGAAGAACTGGAATAGAAGTCGATCGAGTAAACCACTTTGATAAGCTCCAGTGTGTGCTTGTCTGAGATAAGATACAATCAAGCAGGTAGATAGTGTGACAGTTGTCTCCAAAGGCTGTGTAGTTGCACAATAGGTGATCTGATTGAGTGGATTGCTTCATGCTATTGACAGAGCTCTCAAAAGTGCCTGTTAGATGGGGCAACAACTGAGCAGAACCAAAAGTGGGAGCCATAGGAGCCACCCCCAGTTCTGAGATCTGAACTTTGCTCTAAAGGACTCCTGAAGCTTAGGGAAGGTATGCTGATGGTATTTGGCAGGGCCATCCCTAGTTGGGAGTGGAGCCCAGGGCCAGCCTGTGAGAGGCCCCCCATGCTGGAAGCAGGTGGGGTGGGCCAGCCCAGAGGCCAGGCCCCATGCTCCCACCCCTCCCTTGGGCTGGCCATCCATACCCCGAGAGTGGAAGAGCAGCACAGGGCCTGTGGAACCGCAGGGCCCAGAGTGATTGCCCCTCTCGCCCTGCCCAGGATGGCTCTGGGTATTGGAATAGTCTCAGTCTTCAAGATATTTGGGTTCTACCAAGATGTCATTTGGTTAAAGGCATATAAATCCCCCGTAACCACAATGGTGCTCTGGGGTCCTTCAAATGGGAGACCTTCCACCATGTTTTGAACTTTTCTTGAAAGGCCTGAGAACTGGAGCCAGAATGTTCAGATGACCACTGCCATGGCCCTGAACTTGTAAGCTGTGTCAGCAGGCTGTAGAGCAGCTTTCACAATCAACTGTTTATCAATGATGGTAGACTGAAATTATCTTCCTAGTATTGTCATAAGTGTTCAATAAGATATGTAAATTCATAGTATATGTTACAATCTTCTTTTGCTGTCAAGGCCTAGTAGTTGACAATACAAAACTGGCTGATGAATAGCTTTTCCTTCTTAGCATGTCCAGACATTTGGCTTCTCTGTCCAATGGAAAGGGTCTAGAAAGAGCTTGACATCATCTCTCATTGGCTGTATCCATTATAAGGGAATTAGGGCAAAGCTGGGAGAAGTATTCCATTTCTTTTGGTGAAACATGGTATTTTTTTCTGCCCATTTACAGGTCAGTGGGATTGTGACAGGTATTTGCCAGAGTATGTGTAGGAAATAATAAAAAGCCTCACCAATGGTTAAGAAAATCTCTTCCCTGGAGATTGACATTCTGGGTGTCCACTAAGAAACTTTTTCAATCTTGAACATCATCTAGTGGCATCTGAAGAGAGCCCACTCATCTATTTTTGGGGGGGCAGGGGGGTTCATGTCTCACTGATGACATTACTATCTCATCCAGAGATTAATTGGATTTTATGGATGGAGGTGAGATCACCTCAGCCTGAGCTCTTTGCACCTCTGGTATATTGTTTGCCACCAGAGAAGGACAATTTACTAACCTGTAACTGAAGGTTCTTCAGGATGTGTAGTCCCTATCTGTATTCCATTTGTGGGTTACACATGTGCACCATGCACCTGGTGTCAAAGAATTTGAATTACCATTCATTGGTCCACATATATGCCTCATCTCATATAGTACCTCTGTCTGAGAGGATAAAGTAGGCATGGCCAAACTGTGGCTTGGGAGCCGCATGTGGCTCTTGAATGAAAAAGTGTGGCTCCTGGAAGACCATCAGCAAGTCAATTTAGTAGGTAAAAGTATATGGCTATATGCCTCAGTGTGGCTCTTGAAGGTTTATTAACCAGCTTGTGTGGCTCTTAAGTTTGGCCACCCCTGGGATAAAGGACAGCACAGAATAACTGCTTCTCCAGTTCCTTCTCCACTATAAGTCAGATAAGATCAGAACAGAAGGGAAGGAGCACCAGTTGTGGAATATAGATAAGGACCATACATCTCAAAGAATGTCTAGTTACAGGTCAGTATCTTCCCCTTCTTTTTCAAATGTTAGTCCCTATTGTATTCCACTCTGGGTGACTGACACACAATACCTCTATGAGAGGAGGTTATGACAATGTACAGTAGATGGTGGAACTGAGCAGAGGGAAGCTGTGCCAAAGGAGGTGTCAGCAGAGAAATCCTGTACCAGGTCTTAATGTCTCATAAACATGTGAATTGAGCCCCATGTGGTACTATTAGTGCTGTAAGTGAGGGATTCCTCCTCACATAATGTTAGAGTTGTGGCTTTTGGTTTGGTGGAAAGAACTCTGTAGAGCACTAGCCCAGAAGATTTATGTCACAAGGAGGCATAGTGTGACAGGCACATGGACCCCAGAACACTGTATATTGTTAAGAGAACTGATTGTTTAATTGTGCCTTTGCATGGGCCGATTACCACAAGGTCTAGGTTGTTTTTGCCAAATGTACTGTTATGTCTTAGGTTGTTTTTGACAGGTGTACGTGTTATCTGTTTTGTGAAAGTTTCCCAGAACAAGCTGTTTTACACAGAAAGTTTTTCCAGAACAGGCTGTTTTGCATAAGAAAAAGTCATAGATTTATTGTATGAGAACGGCAGCGGGTAAACATCAGACCCTACAAAAGTTTAGGCAGAGAGGTGGAACTTTGAGACTCACCATGGATGGATGATCAGCCGTGCCTGGATCCCTCAGGCGGCCACTCTGCAGTGCAGTTGGGTCTCCTGCCATGTTTTGGAGTGTGAGTGTTAAGTGCTAATAAGTTTTAGTGCTTAGATTTGAGTGGTTTTAACTAGCGCTGATAAGTGCTAAGAAGCAGGGGTAAAAGTATAATTTGGTGGGCTCCAGAACTCTCCAGCATTGGTGGGCCCCCCAATATCTGTCCCTAGAGGCCACCCCATGCCCCAGTACCTAGCCCCAGACACACACACACACACACACACACAGCCACCCCAAGACTCACACCCACCTACCGACAGACACACACACACACACCAGGGGTTAAAGTAAGGGGCAATGCACCAGAAAGCAGTTCCAGGGCCTCCAACAATAAAGGAAGGCACTGGAATGCTGCATTCTGGGGCTCCGCTACAGCAGCGTTCTGGTGGCTCCACCTTAACCTAGCCAGCAAAGAGTGGCAGGCAAGGGGGTTGTGAATCTCCCCCTGCAGGGCAGAGCAGCTCCCAGACTGTGAGCCAGCCTGCAAACAGCAGAGGTAAGGGCTTTGGGGGGGGGGCAGCTGCTGGGGGTTGTGTGTGTGTGTGTGTGTGTGTGTGTGTGTGTCTCTCTCTCTCTCTCTGTCTCTGTGGGAGTGGCATAGCATGTGCCACCCACCCTGCACATCCTCAGTTCTTTCTTGCCATCTACTCTGACAGTGGGGATGGAGGGTAGGTCCTGGAGGGGACATGAACAACATATCTCAAAGAACAACAGTTGCTCTGGGTAAACAACCATCTTTTCTTCCTTGAGAGCTTGGCTCATGTTGCTTCCATTTTAGGTAACTCTCCACGAGAATCATTGGAGGTGGACTCGGAGTTCACTGATGTGTCATCTGCAGTACTGCTCTCCCAAGACTGACATCATCCCAAGCCTGCTGGACTACAATGTAGTTGGACGTAAAGATATGTACTGAAGACCAGGTAGCAGCTTTACAAATCTTATATGGGTGCTTGCTCCAGAAAGGCTGCTGCCAAGACTTGCACTCTGATGAAATGTGTTGTTACAGCCCCCGGCAGAAATAAAGTTGTTTATAAATAAATAAATTAACCTGTTCGTAGCACAGATTAATACAGGAAGATATTCAAGAGGAAATCCTTTGGGAATGGTGGGATGGGGAGGTATGGCCTCCTTTGGAGACTGATAGTGTGGGAGGGCTCAATCCCCTTTGGGAAGTGGAACTAGGAAGTCCACCCTCACCGGACCAGAAGCAGAGTGGTAGAATTGGAAGGGAAGGCATAAAAGGCCAGCTGCTCAGCTCAGGAAGCGGTAGTCAAAAGAGAATGACAACATTCCCCTGTGTGCTAGGACCAGAGCCTGGCTGATACCCCACAGAGGAACTGTGGGAGCTGCCGATTTTCTTGGGGGCCCCAAGAAACATGTAGACTGGCCCGAGCTCAGCACACCTGCTAGGCCTCTGTGACCTATTGGCTTGGAGTAGCTAACATCCACTGATGACCCCCAAGGACTGGTAGGAGACCCAGGAACCCTGTGGACCAAAGGAATCACCTAGCCCTTGTGAGCTAGAGGAGCTGCCCTTTGCTGATGGCCCCAAGAAGCTGCCAAACCTCCAACCAATTGATGAAGCCATAGGGTTCTGGAACCTCCTCGTGACAAAGCACCCTGAGGAGACAGAGGAACTTGGAGGACAAGGTACACCAGGGAAAGAGGGAGGAGGAAAAATCCCCGGGACGCCAGACACCGGTCTGACTTTATTGTGGCCGATAGCCGAGGCAGTGTATGTTGACAGAAACCCTGAAGCCTCAGTCATGGGACGCCCCATCACTGCCAGGGATCTGTGTTAGGACATGGTGGGGTTAGGTGGGCTTATGCCCTCCTCCTTCCTCTTCCTACCCGATCAGGTGTCTGGTGGCTATTTATCTCTCCTGCCTCAGGCCCAGATCATCTCAGTTTGTTTGCCCTGTCATCAAGGGCTATAGAACTTCACTGTTCCTGCCCAGCCCTGCCTGAGGAGTTGCAGCTGTTTGAACTGCTAACTTGCCCTACCTACAGCTAAAGACTGCTCTTACCCCACACTGTCTGAGGACCCAAGGGCTTTGGAACTGCTAGCTTCACTTACCTGTTTAACTGCTCCGCTGGATACAGTAACCAGGAGGTGTGACCTCCCATGGAGATTGGTGGCAGGGAAGGACCTCCTTGTCTGCCAGTGCTGGAAAGGTTTACAAGGAGGAAACAGGAAGCCTCTTCATTCTCTCTGCCACTGCAACAAAGAGCTTGGAAGCTTTATGAAAGGGTCTAGTTCAGTCAGTATAAAAAGGTAATGCCCATCTAACAGAGAGTATGCCATTGATCTATATAGCTCAGGATAGAACACTGGTAGGAAAATGTTCTGGTTCCTCTGGAACTGCGATAAAACTTTAGGCAGGAAGGCCAGATGCAGCCACACTTGGACCTTATCGTTCTAGACAATGGTATATGGGAGTTCCGAAGTGAGTGCTCATAACTCAGAGACTCTATGCAATGGGGTGATAACTACAATGAAGCCCACTTCCTCAGGACAACCGTAATAAGGAGCAAGTTGCTAACACTCAAAGGCTATGTCTATCCTAGGAAAAGTTTGTTTGACTTTGTTAATCAAACTAATAAGTTTGAGTTTAGTTCAAAATACACTCAAAATTATTAGTTTGAATTAACAACATGGACTAATTTGGAGTCCATGGAGCCTCGGCCCGGGCCAGGGCTGCTCTGCAGTGACGTGGTGGCCAGGTAAGGGAGCCTGGGGACAGGTGAGCCAGCCCAGGTGGGAAAGGGCACCTGGGAGGTGGTCAGCCTGGAGCAGCGGAAGATGGCACAGCATGGTGGGGGGTTGGGGGACCAGCGGTGAGATGGGGACTAGGGGCAGTAGCTGGGGTGGGGGGCAGGTGTTTGAGAGGCAGTAGCAGTGGTGTGTGTGGGGGGGGCAGCCAGTTTAGGAGGGTTCCGGGGACACCCTTGGTCTTGCTAATTCAAACTAAGCTTTTATTAGTTTGAGGTAAGGAATTCCTTAATTTGAACTAACTTGCAAGTGTAGACATACCCAAAGGGAGGACATGTAATCTGTGACAGGACTAAGTTCAGCTCCCAGGGACGTAGATGCCCATGGTCCCGAGGCCAAAGCCTAACTCCTTAAGGAACTTAGCTGTCATGTAATGAGAGAAGACTGAACTCCTTTGGACAGGGGGGAATGCATGAAAAGCCAAAATGGTTGTGAGGTGAACCTTTATTGATGAAATTCCTAGGCCTTGCCTTTTAAGATACAGCAAGCAATCCAGTATTGACTATACTGAGGCACAGAGTGGTGGGAGCCCTTGGTTTCATGCCCAGCTGCAAAATCTCTTCCATTTGGCCAAGTAAGATGCTCTCGCAGAGGGTTTCCTACTGCCCATCAATACCTCTTGGAGCGGAGATGCATATTCCTGTTCATCCGTACTCAGCCAGTCACCCATGCCATCAAGCGTAGAGATATCAAGTCTGGGTGTAGGAGTTGCCCTCCATCATGCAATAGCAAGTCTGGTCAACATGGCAATTCCAGCAGGATGGTCAGATAGTTCCAACAGAGTTGTAGCCTGAGATTTTGCCATCTGAATTGGCTTTCAAATAGGGTATGTGCACACATCTCTTTTATTTCAAAATAACAAAGGTCATTTTGAAATAAAAGAGATTAGGTCTACATGATATATTCTTATTTCAAAATGACAGTCTCCATCATTTCGAAATAAGAGCTGTCATTTCGAAATAGCTTAAACCTTCTTTAAATCAAAAAGGCTATTATTTCAAAACTGTTATTTCGAAATAACATCGTTCGGATGTGTTATTTTGAAATAACCATCATTGTGAAATAACACTTTTGCCCTTCTACTTGCCAAGGTGCCTTCCTTTTAGCCCCTTTCCTAAAGCAAAATAGCAAGTCCTGTGTTTAGACATGCTATTTTGCTTTGAGCTTTTCCCTTAATTCGAATTAACATTTTCTTAATTCGAATTAACTTGTTTCAAAATAAGGACTTTATTTCAAACTAACTCATTTTGAAATAACTTATTTCGAAATAACAATGTACATGTGGACACAGCCATAAGGAATAAGGAGAACCTAGTGAAAATAGGATAAAGCAATCTAGTAATTAAAGTAGAGATGCAACATTCAGAATGGATATTAGGTGGCGCCTAACAGATCTATGCATTAGAAAAAGTAGAACAATGACATGAGAGAAGTTAGATGAGCTCACTCCCCCTCCCATCAGGTATCCACCCACACATTCCACCTCCCCCATCCTGGAAAACCTTGCACCTCCTCCACAGCTCTCCATCCTCACACCTTCCCCCCAAAACCTCCCCCACTCCCTTTGATGGTTGGATAGAGCAAGTCATCTGACCTATAGAAAGGTGGAGTTTTGACCCTCTGATTTGTATATAAGGAGCAGCATCGCCAGCTGAACTTTGGAGATCTAGGAGCTCCTTACGGGGTCCAGAGGCCTTTTGGTGCTGGTCCCCATTGCACTAGGAGTCTCTTTCTCCTGCTCCTTATTGGGTTCCACTGGTCTCTGGCTATGTTCCCGCTGCACTAGGAGTCACACTCTCACTCATCGCCAGAGAGAGTAACAATGTCTCTGGTGGACTTCTATGAGCTAAGTCACGGGGCTTAGTCTCAGAAGGGTGTTTCCAGACTCAGTCTCTGAGCAGAGACTCAGGACTTAGTCTCAGAAGGGTGATTCCATTCTGATGGGATGCACCACGCAGACAAATGAGTCCTGGCTATAGGTGCTGGTTCCAGAGGAAATCCTATCCGTTTGTGTGAAGTCCCAGTTAGTCTCTGACTCTTCATGGATGATGAAGGACCTTTTGCCACTCAGCCACTGGAAGGCATCAGTCCCAGAACCACACACACACACTCATACATACTCACAAGCGCACACATACATATACACACCCACACAACGCCACATACATTTGCATGCACACAGCTTACTTTCCATCGGTATGGATAGACCAGCATCAAGACTGCAAGCGGAGCTGTGACATCACTGCCGTGAGCCCTGCTGAGCCCAAAGAAACCCCGCAGCCCTGTCACCAGGATAACTCAGGTGTGAGTTATCCCTACGCCACAAGCTGAAAGATCGTTAGCCAGCCAGCTGCCCTAGAGAGGACTCCTTTTAACAGAACTTTCACCAGTTTGGGTAAGAAAAGATTATACCTTTAAGAAATTTGGGTTTGAGGCCTGATTAACCGCAGCAAAACCAGAGGAAATCTAATCCTCACAAGCAGCTGACAGGGGGCTAATCCTTACAAAAGGTTCGCTACTGTAGGAGACACAGCCATGAAAGTATTAATAGTCCTTACCCCTCAAGAGTGAGAGAAACTGAGATCTCCCCATTTCATGTGATTGATTCCCACCTGTTAAATGTTTTTGTTTGTAACTCTTTACAAGTTAATTGTCATTTGTGTGATTTTTGCCTTACCTTCTTATTAAAATATTATGGTACCTTTTAATGTACCTTTGCTGTGGGTTAGGTTTGCCTAAATATGCCTATATAACTAATATTTCCTGCCTTATGGTACATTGGTGGTTAGATTGTCTTTCATCTCTCGCATTGTGTTTTAATTATTGTGCTAACTAAATAAATATTGGCACCTGCTAATTCCGTGGCTCCTGGTCCTTCATTGCTTCCTTGTCTGTTCTTGATCGGCAGGCTGTAGCCATGTTTCCATCAGGAACATTGGGCCATTTGTGCAGCACTGATCCCACCCTCTTACCTCAGTGTTTATTACATAGTTAGACTGTGGGACAGTCTGAAGTCAAATCCTGAGGTAACAGAATTGGCGCCAGAACAGGGACCCGTGCTGCTCAAACTGAAAACCGAACAGACTTTTGGAGCAATGAAGAAGCAATGAATAGGAATACCTTGCTTGCCTAACAAACATAGGAGCGATGGAATGTAATATCTGTTAGAGTAGTAGAGTGTATTTGAAAACTGAGAATTCTAAAGTTTAACTGCAGTATTTAAGTTTTTATATCTGTGTATACAGATTAAGAAAGCATCAACAGATAAGTGAAAGATTTATTATTGTACTAATATTAAGTAAGATCTTACTTGAAGATTTAATGCAGATTTAATGCCAAAGGAGTTACTGTAATCCAGCAAAAGTTATACAAGATCTAGCTAGATAAAATTTTTTGTCCAGCTGGAGGACAACCTGTGGCCAATATAATAAGAGTAAAGGACAGGCTTGCTTGAGGAAACAGGGCCTGTGGCCAACTGTGAGTGGGATGCCACTACAGGTTGAGGCAGGTTTTTAAGTTAGTTTTGGAAGAATATGGTTGGTAGATAAACTAACTGAGTCATCTTGGGTAGAAGCTTTTGGCTTTGATTTCTGGTTGGTCTGTGGTGGAAATCAGCCCAAGGATTCCAGGGGTTGCTTAGCCCCAGTAAAAAGTGAGCCTGTTATCCATTGGTCTTTCACAAAGGGTATCTGTCCTAATTTTATGGTTGGCTAATGTAGGGGTTTGCTTTTAATAGGACTGGCAAACAGGTAATTTTCCCTGCTAGAGAAGGTATCTAGCCCTGTTGTTGCTTTAGGCAAACAGGTAACTTCCCCCCTGGAGAAGGTGTCCAATATTGTTAAGCGTGCCAAGTCCTGCTGAAAGCAGATATCCAACTAGTTATACTTTCAGAAATAAGGTTTTTTTTTTTGTTTTGTTTTTTTTTAAAGATGAGCAGGTGAAACTGGTTCGTGCCAGTTTTTGGCGTCATTTCAGAGGCTGTGTGGCCGAGCCCCTCTTCAAGTTCCCTCTCAGCCATGGAGCAGGAGTGGGCTCCGAAGCAGAGAGGGGAAGAGGGCATGTGATGGAGCACCCACGAGGACACACATCTCAAAGAACTCCAGTTACCACACAAGGTGGGTAGCCCTTCTTTCTCCTTTGAGTAGTGTCCCCACGGGTGCTCCATCTTAGGTGACTCCAAAGCACTACCCCTTCAAGGATGGTTGGCTTCGGAGCTGCGATCGCTAACTGAGGTAAGCACCAATAAGCCTACAGTGGCATCAGAGAGAGATGCCTGGTCAATGGCATGATGTTTAGTGAAAGTGTGAACAGCGGCCCAAGTGGCGGCCTTGCATATGTCAGTGATGGGCACGTTGTGGAGAAAGATGGTGGTCATGGATACCGCTTTGGTGGAGTGTGACCGGACATGGTCTGGTGGAGAGACATTAGAAGCCTCATAGCATGATCGTATACAGCTGGATATCCATTTGGACAGACATTGTTTGGATATAGGCTGCCCATGATTCTTGTTTGCTATAGTAATGAAGAGTTTATTCATGGATCTGATGTCACTTGTCCATTCCAGGTAAAAGGCGAAGGCCCTGCAGATGTCTAACTTGGGAAGTGTAGCCTCAAGAGGAGTGGAATGCGGCTTCGGCATGAAGACTGGTAAGTGAATGGTTTGACTGAGGTGAAACAAGGATGAAACCTTTGGTAGGAATCTAGGATGTGGTCTGAGGGAGAGCCTGTCCTTGTGCAAAATTGGGTAGGGCAGCGCTGCCATGAGCGCTGATAGTTCACTGACTGTGTGGGCAGAAGTAATGGCCACGAGGAAAGCCACTTTCATTGATAAGTATAGCAATGAAAATGTTGCTAGTGGCTCGAAGGGAGGCCTGGTGAGGCTTTTAAGTGCTAGGTTCAGGTCCCAGGCTGGAGGTGGAACGTGGACTTCTGGGTACAGGTTTTGGATTCCTTTAAGAAACCTCTTCACAATTGGATTGGTGAAGAGAGAGTCGTGACCTGAGGGCCACAATAGGGCGGATATTGCTGTGAGGTGGACTTTCAATGCACTCAGGGAAACATTTTGGTTTTTGAGATGTAGAGAGTAATGAAGAACCATGGTTAGGGTTCGTGTCTGGCCTGAGTCATTATTTTTTGAAAACCAAAGCTGGAATCTGCAGCATTTTTTAAGACAGGTCCTCCTGGTGGATGGCTTCCGGCTGTCGAGTAAAATAAACTGGATGGACTCTGGCACATTAACTCTTCCTTGGTGAACCAACAAGGAACCAGGCTGTTAGATGGAGTCTCCTCAGGTCTGAGTGGAGGAGGCAACCCCTGCATTGGGAGAGTAGGTAGGGGATTACTGGGAGAGTGATTGGAGTTCTGGTGAATAACTGCATGAGGTAGAAGAACCATGGTCATCTGGGCCATGAGGGAGCAATGAGAATGATCGATGTCACGTCCTGTCTTATCTTTTGTATGATGCAGGGAATCAACAGAATCGGCAGGAAGGCGTAGGAGAATGCATGGGTCCAGGGCAAAAGAAACGCATCTCCCAGTGAGTTTGGGCCCCTCCCGCCTCTGGAGCAGTATTTATTGCATTTGTGGTTGTGGTAGGAGGTGAAAAGATCTACCTCTGGGTGACCTCAGCATGCAAAGATCTCCTGGAGAATCCTCTCGTTCATTTCCCATTTGTGGTCAGGAGTGAAGGAGTGGCTGAGACAGTCCATGGTCATGTTTTGGACTCCTGGTAGGAATGAGGCCAAGAGAAGGGTGTTGTTGTCGATGCACCACTCCCATAGTCTCATGGCCTCTAAGCACAGAGGGATGGATCTCGCTCCCCCCCGCCTGTTTATGTAAAACATGCACGAGGTATTGTCTGTCACGATCCTGATATGCTGGTCTGCGATTAGTCCTTGAAAATGCATGCAGGTGTACCGAACTGCACGGAGCTCTAGCACATTTATATGGAGGGAGGCTTCGTGGGGTGACCATGTCCCTTGAGTGGTATGGTGGAGAAGGTGAGCGCCCCAGCCTGTCCTCAAGGCGTCCCTGGTAAGAACTAAGGTGGGTGCCTGCTGTGTGAAAGGAACATCCTGGGAGAGATTTTGATCAATTGTCCACCATGCCAGGGATAGTTTTATCAATAGAATAGAGAGAATTTTGCTTAGGCAGTGGAGACGTGGTCTGAACCTTCAGGTGAACCATAGTTGAAAGGGTCTCATCTGCAGTCTCGAGTGGAATCCCACAGAGGTGGTGGCTGCCCTGTGCCCCCGGACCTGGAGGCAAGCCCTGGCTGACAGCATCAGGGCCAATATGGCCGAATGGACTAGCTGTCTGATCTTGAGAGCCTTGTCCTTGGGAAGGAAGGCTCGGGCTGCTATGGAATCCAAAAGGGCACCAATGGATGTGATGTTTTGTGTTGGGGCGAGGGATGACTTTTGTGGGTTGATGAGGAACCCCAGACTTTGCAGGAGGTCTACTGTGGTATGGATTGCTTGCTTCATGAGATCCTGTGAAGAAGCTCTGAGCAGGCAGTCATCTAGGTATGGGAAGATGGACACATCATTTTTGCAAAGGTGGGCAGCTGCTATAGTGAGTACCTTGGAGAACACCTGGGGTGCTGTAGAGACCAAAGGGGAGAACAGAGTATCGATAGTGGAAACTGTTGACCGTAAACTGCAGCTATTTCTTATGGGCCATATGGATGGGATATGGAAATGTGCATCTTGTAAGTCGAAGGACGAGAACCAATCATGACTTTGCAGAGCCGGAATGATCGTGTTGAGAGACACCATCTTAAATTTATTGTACCTAACAAATTTATTTAACCCCCTTAGGTGCAATATGGGACGCCATCCCCCTGATTTCTTTTGTGTTAGGAAATAGGGTGAGTAGAAGCCTTTTCCCCCAAACCGTGGGGGGACTTCCTTGATTGCGCCGATGAGTAGGAGATGGGAAATTTCTTGCTGAAGTAAATGTACATGAGAGGTGTCCTTGGAGGGGGATGGGAAAGGGGGATGGTGAGGCAGTTTCTTGGTGAAAGGAATTGTGTAGCCAGCTTTTATAGTGCTGAGGGCCCATTTATCCAAGTTGATGTGTGACCATACATGGTACGATTGAAGGAGGTGGTCTCTGAACATGACTGGTGGAGATGGCTCTAGTGGGAGAGTGATGATTGGGCATCCCTGATGACATTCTCAAAACTGTGGTTTGAAGGCAGGTGGTTGGTTATTGCTACCAGGCTGAGAGGTGAACTATCTGCGCCTCTGAAGGCACTGTCTGGGTCTTGGATTAAAGTCCTGCCTCTTGAACTGGGAGCAGGTGAGAGGTGGATAGTGATACCTTGAGTTGTGGGGTTGGTATCTGTAGGTGCGATGGCGGGTAACAAGCGTGTAAATACTGAGGCTGCGGAGAGTAGCACTGGAGTCTTTTGAACCGTGCATTAACTGATCGGTCTTTTCTGAAAAGAGCACCTTCTTGTCAAACGGTAGGTCTTCAATGACTGATTGCAACTGATGTAGAAGGTCAGCTGAATGTAGCCAACCACAGCGCCTGAAAACAATACCCAAGGCCATTGTGTGGGCAGCTGTATTGGCAACATCTAAGGCCGCTTGTAGGAAGATTTTCAAAATGTGTTGGCACTCCTTGATAATGGTGTGGAAGGCCGATCTTTTCTCCTGCGGGATATTATCAATGAAATCAGCCAGTCTCAAGTAGTTGTTGTAGTTGGCTAAGAGAGCCATATAGTTTGCTACTCTGAACTGTAGAGATGACAAGGCACAGACCTTCCTGCCAGGAAGGTCCGTCTTTTTGTTATCCCTGTCCTGAGGGGTAGAGAGGTTGTAGTGTTGTTTGTAGCGATGGTTGGCTGCTTCAACCATGAGTGAGTTAGGAAGAGGAAGGTTAAAGAGATAGTCCCAGTCTTTGCTGGGTACAAAGTATTTCCTGTCAGACCATCTGGAGGTTGGGGTGACAGATGCTGGTGTCTGCCAAAGCTCTGTGGCTGGTTTGGATAAAGTGGAATTAATGGGTAATGCAATCTTGGAAGGTGTTTTTGCCTGGAGTATTTTATGTTGGGACTTGGGAATGTCCTGTAGGGGAATTTCTAACACCTTGGACACTCTACAGAACAGCTCCTGAAATTGGTGGAAGTCATCTGTGGTCGAGGAAGTGGATGGAATAATAGTCTCATCTGGAGAAGACGAGTGGTGAGGCGGTGATCTGACTACTGTTGATCCTTGGTCTGAGTCCTCATCTGGTTCTGTATCATGTCGTGGCGAGGGAGGTAGCATGCTGTGTTTACTGTGCCGAGAAGTGGAATGTCTGGAAGGTTGTGAGAAGAGGTGGGAACAAGTGTCCCAATGTAGTCATTGATGTGAGCAGCAAGGTGGTGAAGCCATTGATAAGGATAGGATGGATGTTGGTAGTGTCATGGCCCCGGAGGGGGAGGAGGGCCATGATGGCAGTCTTTCTCCATTTTCAAGGAAGAAGCACCTGCTGGAGAACCTGCTCTCAAAGATGTTAAGGCCAGTGATGTCTCGGTGCCAAATTGCAAAGGTGGGTGAATGGAAGCAAGTTCTTCCATCGGTGCTGGAACTACATGTTTTGGCTTCCTGGCAAGCTTTTGTGATGTTGGCACCTAGCTGTGCCTGAGATTCTGGTGGCAGCATTGTCGGTGCCAAGAGTATCGGTACCAGGGGTATTGGTGCTGGGGTGAACGTCAGTGTGGATCGTGCCGATGGCATGGGCTCGGTTGGCAGTTTCAAGGACGTAACTGGCTGAAGGTGACTCGGTGCCGCGGAGTCTGACCCATTCAGATGTCACCTTTTTTCCCTGTGGGACTTAGTTTCATGCCCTTTCAGGGACTAAGACAATGATGGCAAACATGAGGAGCCTGGAGACTCTTTGGTACGCATTCTTTCTAGCGAACGAGATCTCTTTCTCTTGGTCTTAGAATGAGGGGTGCGGCGGAGACCCCAAGGTCTGGCCTGGATCAGAAGTGGGGCGCAGTGACCTCTCCATTAGTAAGAGCTTCAGGTGGAGATTATGATCGTGCCTGGCTCTGGCACTCAGATTTTGACAATGGGAACACTTCTGGGAGATATGAGCCTCACCCAGACATTTGATGCTGGCCAAATGGCCATCTGAAGCCAGCATAGCTTCATTGCATGTCGAGCAGCATTTGAACCCTGGGGATCCAGGCACTGTCGGGGCGATGAATAATTATTCTTTTTTCTTTTAGGGATCAAGGAGAAGAAAAGGAAGAAGGTCCTGGGAAATCAGATGGGCAAAGGAAGGTAAGGAAGAGACGAGCAAGTAGGAGCAGCTGGAGACTCCGTCTATTATCCACAGCGATAAAGAGGGAACAAAAGGGGGGGCTTGGCAGCGCAGCCACAGAAATGGCACCAAAAACCAGCGCGAACCGGTTTTGGCTGCTCACATGGCTGAGAAAATCACTGCTTTGCAGCCTCCAAGCTGTGTCTTGTGGCCACACCAGCACCTAAGATGGAGCACCCATGGGGACACTACTCAAAGGAGAATGGGGAGTTTTGGAGGCAGTAAGCGTGTAAAATCTATTGTATAACCAGTGTTATGATGTTGAGCTTCCTTTTGTCCATTGTTGTTGCACTTCATGTGTTCAAAAAGAGCTCTAAATGACCCCAAATGGAACGTGGGGGTCAGGACATGGTTGGCTTAGTGTTTCATGAGTCTTGAGCTCCCATCACAAATAAAATTAAGCTGGGGGCTGATATTGAGATGTGAAACCTTTTGCAGCAGGTGTGGGCTTTTGAACCATCTGTTTCTTGCATAGCAGTTCATAGGGTTTCTGATGGAAAAACTACAGAGCTATATGTCTAGGTCTGAACAATGGGCAGTGAAACTTCCTCTGAGGGGCAGAGTTGTATATCCCCAATGAACAGAGGGCAGTCCTAGAGTACTTCAGGGTATGGAGGAACTTGTCCAACTTCTGGCTGAAGAGCTGCAATTCATGGACAGGAAAGTCCTCAGTTATAGTCTGGACCTCCCTAGGGAACCCTGAAGCATGGAGCCATGACAACCTGAGCATGATGATGGCAGAAGCTACAGCTCAAGAGGGGTATCAATGCCACTGACTGCAGATTGGAGAGCAGTTTTGGTTTTCACTTTGCCTTCATGCCTTGGCAAATATGCTATGGACATCAAGTGAAATTAATAGGCAGCAGGTTTAAAACAAAGAAAAAGGAAGTATTTTTTCACAAAATGCATAGTCAACCTGTGGAACACTCTGACATCAGATTTTTGAAGGCTAAGACTATAATAGGGTTAATAAAAGAACTAGATAAATTTATGGAGCATAGGTCACGAGTAACTATTATTCAGGATGGGCAGAGATGCAAAACCATGTACTGAAGTGTACCTAAATTCTGATTTCCAGAAGCTGGAAATGGATGACAGAGGATGGATGGATCAGTTGTTGATTGCCTGTTCTGTTCATTCCCTCTGGCATTAGCCACCAGGAGAACACAGGACACTGGGTTAGATGGACCATTGGTCTGACCCAGTATGGCCATTCTTGTGTTGCAACTCTGACCACATATTTGGCAAAAACCCAGGGGCCAGAAGAGAGACCAAATGGAAGTATATTTCCAAAGGGGCAGCTGTGTTAGTCAAGTCCAGCAAAAAAAACCAAAACAAACAAAAAGAACCCCAACAGATTTATTTTTCGCATGAGCTTTCATGGGAGAAAATCCCACTTTGTCAGATTCTTCGAAGATGGGCGAACTGACAGAATGGAATGAAAATAAATGCAAAGGAGTGTGTAACATAGGATCAGGATCAGTAACATAAGTCTGTTACTGTATGACCTGATCCTATGTTTTACACTCCAGGGGTTGGTCCTGGGGCCAGTTTTGTTCAACATTTTCATTAATGATTTGGATGATGGGCTAGATTGCACACTCTGTAAGTTTGCAGATGACACCAAGCTGCGGGGGGGGGGGGGGAAGTAGACACGCTGGAGGGCAGGGACAGGATTCAGGGAAACCTTGACAAATTAGAGCAGTGGGTCAATAGAAATCTTATGAGGTTCAACAAGGACAAGTGCAAAGTCCTGCACTTGGGATGGAAAAACCCCATGCACTGCTACAGGCTGGGGAGCTATCAGCTAAGTAGCAGCACTGTAGGAAAGGACCTAGGGGTCATGGTGGATGGAAAGCTGAATACGAGTCAGCAGTGTGCTCTTGCTGCCAAAAAGGCCAATGGCATACCGGGCTGCATCAGAAGAAGTGTTGCCAGCAGATCGAGGGATGTGATCTATTCAGCACTGGTGAGGCCACATCCAGAATAGTGTGTCCAGTTTTGGGCTCCCTGCTATGGAAAGGACGTGGACAAATTAGAAAGAGTCCAGTGGAGGGCAAAAAAATGATCATGGGGCTGGAGTACATGGAGCACTATGAAGAAAGACTGAAGGAACTAGGCTTATTTAGCCTGCAGAAGAGAAGACTCGGGGGGGATTTGATAGCAACCTTCAACTACTTGAAGGGATGCTCCAACGAGGATGGAGCTCGGCTGTTCTCAGTAGTAACAGAGGACAGAACAAGAAGCAATGGTTTCAAGTTGCAGGTGGGGGATCGAGGCTGGATATTAGGAAAACCTTTCTTACTAGGCGAGTGGTAAAACATTGGAATGGGAGGTGGTGGAATCTCCATCTTTAGAGATGTTTAAGACCTGGCTGGACAAAACTCTGGCTGGGATAATTTAGTGGCAGTGGTCCTGCTTTTTTTGGCAGGGGGTTGGATTAGATGACCTCATGAGGTCCCTTCCAACCCTATGATTCTATCAGTGGTGATGGAGCCCAAAGCATTATTAAAGCATGCCAACCTTTCACTAAAGACCGGGAATAGGGAGTAAGGAAGAATGCCTGGAGCAATATTCCACACACCAAGGAGTCAAAAATGGGTGCTTTGGAGCACTTGGATAGAGTGTGGGGACTGGCCAGACCCTGAGCCTGACTACTTCCACCACTGGGATCTATGCCTCTTTCTGGGTTAGTCCTATTGTCTCAGAGGAAGAAATAGCTCATCAAATGTGCACTGCAGCTAATACTGCTGCTGTTGAATACCATAGTGATACTGGTGTGCCAACAGCATACATGCCCCAAGGATCACAAGTTAGCCACGGAATCCTTAAAGGAATGAAGCCTCTATTTTGTCTGAGAATAGTGGTTTGCCATTTGAATGGCAAATCTTCAGTGGCTTGCTGGACACTGGGGGAAATACTAGAATTCTGTACCCAAGAAGCACTCCTCATTGTGACTGTAGAAGCTATCACTCTAGCCAATGTATCCACAGGTGACAAGTGCCCAAAATTCCTTTCATGAGGCCTTTGGCAGCTGATCTGCCAATTTTAACATAGCTGCCCAGTTCACACATTTGTACTTGGACAGCAACACTTTCTGGTCAGTAATTCACATCTGCAAGGAAGAGGTGTTAAGCTTCCTCCCCATCTGATCCATCTGTTTTGAGTCCCTATCCTTGGCAGTGGACCTAAATCTGCCTTGTTGAGCTCTGTTGCTCATGGCAGTTACAGAGAATTTGGGGCTGGCTGGGAGTAAAGCCTATCAAATCCCTGCACAGGAATGTAGTGCTTTTCCGTATGCTTAGTTTCAGGAAAGCATACCAACCTTTCACTAAACAGAGCTTATAGGAAGGAACAATGACTGAAACACCAAGGAGTCTGCTGGGGTACATTGGGAACTAGCTATGCACCACAAAAGGTCTTTGTATGGCTTGGATTCTTCTTGTCCCAAAGGGGAGGAAGATCCCAGCAGCATGGAAGCATCCAGATGTGAAGATTAGGCCATCAACTGAGCCAGAGCCTGAGCCTGCTTGCAGGGCTGGATGGAATGACACCAGCAGCTTTGCAGAGAAAAGCTCCACCTGGGCCTGCTGGTCACCATCAGGAACCTGGCCAATGAACTCATTTTCAAGCAAAAACAATAAACAAAATGATTCACAGCTAAGGAGTGTCCCACAGATTACAGAGACCCCTGGCATGGATAAAGTATTGGTGGGCAGCAAGTGCCATGCTAGAAGATGCCATCCTGACTATGAAATGACCCCCAATCCTGGCATCTGCAATGTTCTGTCAGTGGTCCCCAGTGCAGGTCAGGTGATGAAGAGAGGATGAAGTTCCAAAGTCAGAAGCCAAAAAGCCTCAGGAACCTGGGGATAAAAGTGGAGCCAGACAACAGAGTAAGAAACTCTTCTGTTACCCAAAATGAGGTGAGGACTAGCCCAGCCAATGGAAGTGTACTGATGCTACAGAGTATGCTAGTCCCTAGCAACACTTTAGTACCTGTGGGCACTGATGCTGAAGGTGGTAAGTCACCATGGTAATATGCAGTACCAACTGTAGCAGCGCTGAGTTTGCCAGCACCAAGGTCTCTTGCGTAGTTCCCAATACAGGTTCAGCTTCCATGGTCTGTGAAAGGGAAACATCAGGGTGTGATGTGGAGATTCCAGGGGTAAGTGGGCCAGTCAGCCAATAGGGCTGCAGATGACACAGCCGTGGTAGTCCTGGATCACAAGAAAGTTGAGGTCAAAAGGCAAAGTTATGTAGCTGTCTTGTAGGCTGCTAACATGTAAACTAGTATCAACACGGGCAATGTCACTACTGATGAACTCAAGGGAGGCCTGAGGACCAGACATAGCATCAACATCAGAGGATTTCTAACCTTCCTGCTCAGGAATGAATCTCAGGAAATGCCTGTGAGAACGATGGATGGTTATGTGAAAATACGCATCTTTAAGGTCAAGGGCTGAGAAAGAGTCCCCTCTTTGCAGTATAGGTATAACAATGTTAAGAGTTACCATTTTAAATTTTTGTTTCTGTAGATAGCTATTTAAAGGTCTGCGGTCTAATATTGATCTCCAGCCACCTGTTCTTTTTGTATGATAAAGTACAGGGAACAGAATCCTGAACATTGAACAAGGTACGGTACCATCTCTATTGCCCATAGTTGTAACAACTGACGCACCTCCTGTCAGTATATGTACAAGAGGGGTCCCTGAAGATAGATGGGGAGGGGCGGACATGAAAGGAATGATGTACCCTTGTTTGATAATTTCTAATACCCATCTATCTGAAGCGATACTAGACCAAGTGTCGTAGAATTTTCTTAAATGGAACTCTGGAGTCAAGGATTCAGTAGTTATGCTGAGAATTTCTGGGGATATCTCAGTCCCTCGACAAACCCATCAAAATTGTGCTTTAGGTGCAGGGGGTTGAGGGTTTGGAGGAGATTGTGATGCTTGTTTACATTTATAAGATATTTATTTGCCTCTTTGTTGCTGATCATAGGCTCATGTCTGATACTGAGACTGGTAGTAAGATTGGTATCTCCTTTGATATCAGTGTTCTGAATTGCCTCTTTCTGAAATTAGGATCGTATATCCCAAGCATGCAAAGTGTAGCGCTTGAATCTTTCATTGAATGTAATACCTGATCAGCTTTATCTGACAATAGTTGATGTTTATTGAATGGTAAATCTTCTATCTTACTTTGTAGGTCTTTTGGGAGAGCAGCCGTATGGAGCCCTGACACTTGATGTACAACAACTGCCAAAGCTGGCTGCTGTATCAGCTATATCCATAGCTGACCAGAACAAGGTTTGAGCTACCCTCTGTCCTTCGGTAAGTAATGCCTTGAACTGTTTTTTTTTAATCTTCTGATATGGCTGGCGTGAACTTAAATGGTTTTTCAAATATAGAATTATAGTCAGAAAGCAAAGTGGAATAATTTGTTATTCTCACCATCAGGGTGGCAGAAGAATATACTTCCTTCCCCATGAAGTCTGGGTTTCCAGTTTTTGTCTACTGGTGTAGATTTGAAGCTCTGATTTTTACTTCTTTGATTTGCTGCATTGTCAGTGAATTGGGAACCGGATGTGTGAAGAGGAATTCCATCCCCTGAGGGGAAATATAGTTAGAGCCCTGCACGCATACAAATAAGTGGATCCATATCCGACCTGCATCTGCAAGAAATGGCCCACAGCTATGTGTTGTATCCATGGATGCAGATACAAGGCGGATATCCGTGGATTTGCAGGGCTCTAAATATAATACTTCCTATCAGTTCATTTGTTAGTCAATGGTATTGAAGCTGGAGTTTGCCAGATGATGCTGCCAGACTCCATTATAGCTTCATCCATAGGCAGGGCTACTTTTGATGAGGCTGTTGTGTGAATTATTTTTAAAGGCTTGTGTTGCAAGTCTGAAACTTCTTCTAGGGGAATCTCTAAGTCTTGTGCCACCCTCCAAAAAGTTCATTGAACTGCCTGTGATCCTCTGGTAAAGTGGATGTCATGGGTATGACTGGACTGTCTGGAGAACCTATTGAATCATGTACTGAAGATTGTGGTTGAGGTGACTTAATTGTTGAAATAGATGGGGCATACTCAGAGGGCACTGGGCATACGGAGGTATGACTCACATTTGGTAATCTTTAGTGATTTCATTCTAATTGCCCTGCCTAACTGGGTAATGTTGGTAAGACGATCAATGCCCATGATCATGTGCACTCCTATGACGGTGGCTAATCAGACAACATGATCTACTATGGTAATGACTTGACCGATTGTGATGATGAAACGGAATACAAGATCTGCAACACTTGGAATCGCTAATTGGGGATGAACGTTCAGACAAAAAATAGTCGTCCTGTAACATACTGTGTTAGTAATATGAGGATCATGGTGATGAGCATACACTTTGTGAGAATAATGGCTCAATCTGAATGGCGAGGACATGCAATGGTATTTGTGGGTCTTTTTGTGGGGTGGGGAACCTGACAAAATGCCCTTAGGAGGCTGAATATCTGAGTTGTTGACATATTTCTAATTGGTTTGGCTATATTGCTGGAGTGTTTGAACTAAGTAGTATCATGGGAAAAATCCCTTGTGGGCATCTAGGTGGGTCAATCAATACCAGACACCAAGAATTTGATCAAGTTTGACAATCTTTATACTTGTACAAGAATGGCGAGTGTTACAGAGCTTAGGGGAGCCCAGTAAGTATCCCACCCCCCTTTGGCAATAGCCAAGCTTTTATACCCTAAGGTAAACAACTGATGTCACAATACCTGTGGTTAATTTCCCAGACTAAGTTAGGCTAGTAGCTTTCCTGTTGATTGTGTTATTTTACTTATTTTGCTGTCTTAAAGCCACTGCTGTCTGGTTTTAGTTCCCTATTTGCCATATTATTTTGCAAGGCAAAGCCTTTTACTGGAACTACTAAGGAAATATGGAAACCTTCCAGGGGTTATGTTAGTGTGAACACTAGTAATGCCATGTTGCTTGTTAGGCTTGTGCTTATTAGAAAAAGGATAAGTTAATTAAAATAATCAAGGTAGGGGAAAAGGGGATTTTCTACAACAGTAGTGACTGTTCTACAATAGATTTTGATTCTGTAGAAGATCTGTGCATGGGCATAATTTGTCCTCTTTCATTGATCTATGCCAAGTCTATAGTTGGTGCTGTTTGAGGTGCTGAGTTCAGCACCTTTGTTGATATGGGTGCTGGGGATGAAGATGCTTTTGGTGCAGAATGTTTACTCTGTGCCAGTAATCTATTCCATTGGGACCTATCCTCACCCCTTGCTTTTTTAGTGGGTTTGTGAGATGTGGTCCGTGTGCCACTCTTGGGACTCTGCCTCTGCAGTGGACTTTTTAGGAGACCTTCTGTGTGGCAAGATGTCCCTTATGGAACTTGCTGTCTCCTTTGTTAGTAAGGATCTTTTGATTTTAGCCTGAGGTGAATGTTTCTCCTCTGGGTAATCAGGACCCGGGTCAGAGGCTGGATGTAAGGATTTCTCCATGAGGTGTAATTTGAGTTAGAAATCCTTGTCTTTTCATGCTGCTATGTTCAAATTAGAACAGTGACTGCACTTATGAGGAATATGAAAATCACCTAGGCTGCAAGATGCAGAATGAACGGCCATCTTTACTGCATTTAGTATATTTTTAAATCCGGGACCTGGCGGAATGTCTGCCTACTTGTTAGATGGCTTTGTTTTCTTTCCACCCCCCCTTTTCTTTTCTCTTCCCTGTACGATTAAGAAGTATAAGGAAAACCAAAAAAAGGGGAGAGTGACGGGAAAACAAGACAAACTTCTGCTTTTTCTTTTAATTCAGGTAAGTATTGGAGATAAATGAGGAAGAATATCAATAATATTCTGTTATTTCTCTCCTGAAAATGTGTTCTTGAGCCTGAGGAGACAGAAGAGGACTCTGATGCTGAGCTGGGGATGGATGAAAATGACCTGAGGGGAATCGGCCATGATCACACCAAAGCCACGCTGAGGCTGTCATGAGAAAGCTTCTGCGCAGGCATGGCCTGGGACACTATTGCTATTCAAGACTCTCTGCAGCAGTGCAGGGATGCTACTACATGTATGGTGGAGCACAACAGGACACCACTCAAAGAAGCATCAGCAGTACTTTTGGAATTCAAGGATAGCCTTCGGTTTGATGAGGGTCTCCAATGCTGAAGTAGGCTGCACAACCTATTTGAGGTGTTACTACTTTAGGTGAAGGTCCTGAGACACTTGAGTCCATTACTTGAATAATCTACAGATGGCACAATGCTGTTTAACAGAGGCCTCATTTGGACATAACCACCACTGTGTATAAGAATTGTGGATCACTTCCCCACACAGACAATGTTTAAACTTGGTGGAGGCATCACTGAGGAAACAACTAATTTAAGTGACATTAAACATACTTCAAACATATACAACAAGAGAGGGGACAGTAATTATATGAGGTTGGGAGGATCACACAGAGCTCTGATTCCAGAAGGAACTCGTGATTCCTGGCCATAGCCCCTCCTAAGTGCCACCCCTCTCTGGGATACTGGTAGGCAAAATTTTCCAGCTCTGGTGTGCTCAGTATGCACATACCTAAATGGAATAAACAGTTGCATTTTCTGGAAGGAGGAAATACTTTTTCATACAATGTATAATTTATTTGTAAAACTCACACAGTAAGTCTTTGAGGCTGGGAATTCCAAAAATTTCAAAAAGGGATTAGATATATTTAAATATGAAGAACATGTAGAATTATATATTGACAATAAAAACTTTAAATATTAAATCTTTTGCTTCAGGGTTTGAGACAATTGCTGTGAGATCAGGAAAAAGACCTGTCAGGGACAGATTATTCCACATATGCCTATTGCAGAATTCTTATATCATCCTCTGAATCATCTGGTTCTGGCCACCATCAAAAGTGGGATGCTGGACTAGATGGAAAGCTGGCCAGAGCCATAATTCATAATTTACATCTTCCAGTACAGCATCATGTAGCTACTCTGTACATTTAGTCCAGAGGTATTTTGTAAGCAGGCCGAAGAGGCAAGGTCTTAGATCAAACTGTGTTAATAATCCTGACAGAACTCCTACCATAGCTCATATGTCTAAGTACAGAAGCCTAGTTGTTCTGGTCTTGCAAAGCTATGCTGAAGGGAGGACCAAGACTAGGGGAAGGAGGTGAAAGGGGAGACAAAAGTAGAGCTTTCTATCACCTTTGCATTTTTCTAAAGCTGAGGCAGTCAGGCACCAGTCAGATCCCTAAAGCAAGGTAAAGCAGTTAGTACTTCTATTTCTACTGCTGTAACACCTAAAAATCTCAGTCATAGATACCCCATCATGCTAGGCACTATATAAATAAGAGAACATCTTTCTGCACTGCCCCAAAGATCTAGGCCTAGCTGCCCATAGTCCCAGCGACTATTTCAGAAGCTGAGAATCACCAGGGTTGGAGGCATGCCCCTGCTATACTTTTTCTCCTGGCAGCACTGCCTGCCCTAGGGTTTGGCAAGGAGCTGCACAGAACCACTATGGGTCTATGCCCACAAAGGATTCTTCACATTTGTTAGGAATTCCCTGAAACCTCTTCCACTCTGTTCCCCAAGAATTCAGTTTGACTTATCTATTCACTCAGGTTCCTTTTTTTTTTTTTTTTTTTTTGCTTACAACAAAGCTAAACTGACTCAGTAGTAAGGGGTGGATAGAGGACACACCACACATCCAGTTACACAGCAAACCTTCCATCTTATACAGTTACACATTATAAGAATTTACTATATACTGCCATCACATATTTTGGTATTGGCTGGATTACTTTGTAGAGAACAATACTTATACAGCATATGCTGTCCACTCATGACTTCCTCTTTACCTTATCTGTCTCTTCCAGTGCATTTTATCATCATGTAAATGGTTCTGTGGGGTTCCCCCCCCTTAGCTGGTATAGACATTCTCTTTGCAGCTTGCTGATTCATTTACCCCCCCAATCCTGTCTCCCAGGAAAAGACCTTGCTCATTTCTATTACTCATGTAAAGCCAAGCCTACACTATCATACAGGAAATGAGTTCAACCAGCTGAGTTTCTGGCTGTCTTGTGTACCTGGGACTTAGGGCTCCTAGTCAATAATAGCCAATCATTTTGCGATCACAGCCAGAAATGTGTCTTTTCTTACTGCCTCAGCATAGAAGATAAAAGGCACCTATGATTCATTTCCTCCTATTAATATAAACCAAAACATCCATTTGGATAACTATGTTGGGGTGGTGACTTTCAGAATCTCTGCTCACGGCAGTACACAATACCGATACATTAACACTGAAATGAGAGGTTAGCTGATGGGACAGTTGATACAGCCTAAGTATGAACCTAGGCTTTTCCTCCACACTCAAAAAACCCAAACCAAACCAGGAGGAGGAGAATCTTCAGGCTCCTGGCATACTATATATAGACGAAACCAGAACTGAGTCTTTGCAATTACTGTCCTTGTGAAGCACTGGGGTAAAAAATTACAGGAAAGGGGCCTTTAGTCTATTAAAGACATGTATAGCTGTGCTTCATACTACAAGTTATGAAGAAAAAAAGCCCCCCACAACACAACCCTTGAATACAATTTTTGCTTTCAGAATGTTTGAAAAATGCTTCATCCAAACTAAACACATTGTCTATGTTATAGAATACTACAACTCTATACATTGCTGCAAATAAGTTTAAAAAAATTTAGGTTGTATGTACACTAATATTTCTCTTAATCTCATTCTATTCCAGTTCCACCAGTGATAGTGAGTGGGATGTTACCAGTATTTAACTGTGTTTTCTAAGGCCAGGTCTGCAGTACAGACATACATCAGTATAACTATGTTGCTAAGGGTTTGAAAAATTCACATCCCTTGAAAAAGCAATATTATCACCCTAACCCACCCTGTGTAAACAGTACTATGTCAACAGGAAAGCATCTTCCATCAGTGTAGGAGCATCTTCCCTAAAGCAACACAAATGTATGTGAAGACAAGCCCTGATTCTGCTTAGAACAGATCTGATGGCTGCAATGTCAGAAGTGGACAATCCACATAATTGGCCCCATCAGTGCTAACACCAAGGGACCGGTGGTAGTGGTTGTGTAAAAATGGAAGATATTTAAAAAACAAACACACAAACAAAAAAACCCCAAGTGTTGAAAGGTTCAATGTTCAAAAATTTTCAGGGCTTGGCTCTTCAGGAAAAAAAAAATATTCCAGTACTGGTTTCTTTTTGATTACTGGGTTAAAGCTTCACTTACCAGACACAACTATATGACAGCCAAAGTTGACTTACATCTTGTTCTCCACTCCTGCATTAAGTGGTGGCTTTTTTTTTTTGTCATCACCTTCAATAGAGCAGGATTGGGCTCAAACACAAAAAAAAAGCAGGAAAAATACGTACTCAAAAAAGTTTAACATTTTGAATTATTCATGCAATGTATTATTTAAAAGTAACAGAAAGACTCCATTATTTAAGAATAAGTCTTCAGTTAGTGTGTATGTTTCTATATGGTTCTTGGATGCTGAAAACAATTGGATGATATTAAACAGAATAACTGCATACAAAACTCAGAGTACCACTCCTTTGAAAAGGAGCACCATGCCTTCAAAATGCCAACCTTTTGTCCATTTAATTTTCCAGGCTGTCTGGCATTAGCAGTCATGTGCAACTGGAACTGCTTCACAGCAAGAAGTCTTGCCACACCAACTAGGGGACAACCAATATTCTAAAGAGGGCCATCATATACAAGACATGCTTCCATAAACCTGCAGGGTCATTTAGAGAAAAGAGGGAATAATCCAGACAGTTTGTGAGAAAAATTACACATAATATACAGTACTTATAAATGCATGCTTAAAGCACAAAAGAACCCCAGAAGTCAACATTTACAAAATTTATTGACTCATAAAAAAATCTGCAGTTTTTGCAGTAATCAGTTTAATCTGTAAAAATCAGAATTCCTACATTATAGTTTCGCCAATAAAAACCTGCAGTTTTTTTTAAAGGCTATTTACAGAACTTTTATGAAAAAATAGTTTCAGTATGCCAAAATTCAGCTTACTAGCTAAGAACATACAATTACATCTAGCCAATTCAACAAAATAATACAGCTTGTAGACTGCTATAATGGTCATCAATGAAAGGATGGATCAATATTTTCTCAGGAAAGATTTTTCAGGTGCTGGAATTTTGTACAAATCTTCCCATTGTTTGGAATTCAAATATATTTGGCTGAACTATGCCATTAAAAGTATCTCTTCTATTAATATAAACAGGTTAAAAAACATCTCCATTATAGCTAAATTTGCTGTTATGCTTTATAACTTCAAGTGCGACCACATGTACATAAAAATATAGCAAAATCAAAACCTGAAAAGATAAAAAAAAAAACTAACTCTACAACTATTACAGAGGCTATTTTTTTGCTCTCGCACTTGTTCTTCTTTTCCTTTCTGTTCCTCCCACACTCTTAATCATGCTTATACGACCTTTGTCAAGTTCTCCTTTAGTTTTGCTTCTTGTTTCTTTCTGCAGAGTTATATTTCCACTGCATTCTGTTAGAAAACAAAAATATGGATTGTAAAATTGGATAAGTCAAACATTTTAGTTGAAATTCAATCTTCAGCTATGTTGTTTTAAAGAAAGATGTCCCTTATGAATAAGCCCCATAGATAATATCCATGAATAGAACAAACTGGCTATGAAAAGCACATTTCTGCGCATCCAGCATCCTAAAGGCTCAGATACTTCTGAACCTAGGTTAACATTAATAAGTTCACTAAACCCAATTCTTTTTCTTATACAGCATCTCCATTACTGGAGATTTGAAACCATGGTAGCCCATTCTGTATAAATGACTTAGGATATGGAAATTATTTGTGATATATGCAGGGATACCTCTACAATAAGCAGTCATGGACAATTTGATGACTGTACTAAGATGCTATTGCAAGCCACTGATGGCACTACTATAAATCACCATAAATGTCCAAAGACATTTCTGTGACAGGATAAGTAGGTATCGTCATTCAGTAAACCTGCTGCCAACATTTCTGCTGCTTTGTGGGCCATTTAGGCTATGATTCTAACTCAAAATAACTGGCTGCCATTGATTCTTGAGGACCCTGTGCAGTATTAGTCCCAAAGTTATACCATAAACCAGGGGCTTGCAACCTGCGGCTCCAGCGCCACATGTAGTTCTCTGGCTGCCCTACTTGTGGCTCTGGGCTCCAAACCCCACCAGGGGACTTTGCAGGTGTCTTACACCTGGCTCCAGACTCCCCACCACCACTGGGGGATCCTGAAGGAGACCCATTCCAGATTCCAGGCTTGTTTCCCTGGCCATGGGACCCTGTGGCAGGCACCCTGACCCAGCTCCTCTCAACACCCACCAGGAGGCTACACTCATTGCAGCTCTCAAAACACTTGGTTGTTAAAGGAATGTTTAAAAATGGCTCATATTTTGGGTTGCTGATTCTTGCCATAAGCCCAATTCACTACTTTATTTTAGTGAATTATTTTTAAACTCATGTAAAACACCCAATAAAAATATTGAAGCAAATATTGAAGCAAGAAAAATCCTGCATTAGAACATAGAGCATTAGTTCCGAGTCCAGAGAGAGTTGGAAGGTGAGGCTCTTCACTGTAAAAAGAGAAGACAGTTCCATAGGAACCTGGAATTCAGAGGAAACATAAGGTGATCCCAGAAAGACGAGATAATAGTGGCACCAGAGATGGTAGATACCATCAAAAGCTGCTTGGTGTAAAAATGATGCCCAGTAGAAAAGCATTATCAAGGAGAACAAAGAGAAAGGAATCAGATATCTAGAGCAGCAGCAGATCAGGAAAAGTAAGCATACAGTACATATCAGGAGCAAGGAGCAAACAAGGCAGGAAAAAAGAACAAGAAAGAGGAAAAAGACAAAAGGGCAGATGTAAAGGGAAAAAGGAGGAAGGCAGCATGAGCATGGGACTGGAAGATTCGACAACAATAAAATATGTAACAGGGAAAGAGGGGACCAGGCGGAAGAGAAAGAACAAACTTAACTGGGGAAACAAACGAATGGGAAAAGATAGCGACTTTTTGAAATTGGCAACATGTCACGTTGAAAACAGTTACTATCCAAATATTTTTCTAATATTACTTTTTCATATAAAAACAATTGTTATTGCCATAGAGATTTTTTTACAATTCCAAATAGATTGAGAGCGAGTTGCTACATAATACCATATGAAAATTTTTCAGGATCTCAGGTTTACAGTAGCAAAGGAGAACTTTATTTGTTAAGCACTATACCAACGTGTTTAGGTTGTCTCTGTGGCAACAAACTTTTTTTAGGGTGTCCAATGATGTCGATTTTATCACTTTTATTCACAATATTATGTGCAGGATCAAGAATAAAATCTTGCCTATTTAAAACATTCAATAGTTTATATTCACCTAGCTTCAAAATATAAATAATTATATTAGGGAACAGAAAATAAATCATTGCTATACCTGTTTTTATTTTTTTGGTGGCTTTTTCATCATCTTGCACATGGCGTTTTCCCCTGACAGAAGTGGAACTAGCTACTTGAGATGTGATATCAAGTTGTGTCCCTCTGCCCTTTCTCAAAAGACGAGCTTTTGCCAGGGGAGTGGTGTTTTCCAAAGGTACATTTTGGTTTTCTTTAGGAATCTTCTCTTTACCACTGTTTTCTGGCAAGCTGCTTTTTCCTCTAAGAGAAGTGGAACTAACTGCCTGTGCTGTGAGATCAACCTGCTTCCTTCTGCCCCTTCCTGATGCCTGGGAATTAATATTTTCCAAAGGCACATTTTGGTCGTCTTTAGTAACCTTTTCTTTATCATCATTTTCTGGAAAGCTGCTTATTCCTCCAAGAGATGTGGAACTATTTGCCTGTGTTGAGAGATCAGCCTGTTTCCTTCTGCCCCTTCTTGATGGATTCACTTTTGCCTGGGAAGTACTACTTTCCAAAGGCTCATTTTCATCTTCTTTAAGAATCTCCTCTTTACCATCATTTTTTGTCAAGCTACTACTTCTGAGAGCAGTGGAACTGGCAACCTCCGCTGTGAGATCAACCTGCTTCCTTCTGCCCTTTCTTAATGGATTTGCTTTTGCCTGGGAAGTGGTATTGTCCAAAGGCAGATTTTGGTCTTCTTTAGGAATCTCCGCTTTACCATTATTTTCTGGCAAGCTGCTTTTTCCTCCAAGAGATGTGGAACTATCTGCCTCTGTTGTGAGATCAGCCTGCTTCCTTCTGCCCTTTCTTGCTGGATTCACTTTTGCCTGGGAAGTATGATTTTCTGCAAGGATATTTTGGTCTTCTTTAGGAATCTTTTCTTTATCATCATTTTCTGTCAAGCTACTTTTTCTTCTGAGAGCAGTGGAACTGGCAGCCTGTGCTGTGAGATCAACCTGCTTCCTTCTGCCTTTTCTTGATGGATTAGCTTTTGCCTGGGAAGTAGTATTTTCCAAAGACACATTTTGATCTTTAGGAATCTCCTCCTTACCATCATTTTCTGGCAAGCTGCTTTTTCCTCCAAGAGACATGGAAGTCTCTGCCTGTGTTGTGAGGTCAGCCTGCTTCCTTCTACCCCTTCTTGATGTCTGGGAAGTAATATTTCCCAAAGGCATATTTTGGTCTTGCTTAGGAGTCTCCTCTTTATTATCATTTTCTGGCAAGCTGCTTTTTCCTCCAAGAGATGTTGAACTATCTGTTTGCATTGTGAGGTCAGCCTGCTTCCTTCTGCCCCTTCTTGAGGGATTAGCTTTTGCCTGGAAAACAGTATTTTCCAAAGTCAAGTTTTGGTCTTTTTTAGGAATATCCTCTTTATCACTTTCTGATAAGCTCCTTTTTCCACTGAGAGAAGTGCAAGAAACAGCCTGAGTTGAGAGAACATCATTCTGTCTGCCCCTTCTTGAAGGCTTCTCTTTTAAAGGGGAAGCAATAGCTTCCAAAGACACATTTTGATCTTTTGGCATCTCTTGTTTACCCCTACCTCCTGGCAATCTGCAGTTTCCTCCAACATAAGTGGAGCTAGCTGTCTGCACTTTTTCATCAACCTGTTTCCTTGTGCCTCTTCTGGATGGATTCTCTTTTGCAGGGAAAGCAGTCGATTCCAAAATTGCATCTTGGTCGTTTTTAGGAGTCTCTTCTTTGGAATCTGGCAAGCTGCATTCTTCTCTAAGAAAAAACGAATTAGTTGCCTGTGGCCCGAGATCAACCTCTTTCCTCCTGCCCCCTCTTAATAGACTTCCATTTTTTTCAGAAGGAATGTTTCCTAAAGTCTCATTTTGGTCTTTATCATTACCTTCAGGTAAAACATGCTTTCCTCTGAAAGAACTAGCATCCTCACATTCAAAATGAACTTTTTTCCCTTGGTCTCTTCTTCGTGTATTTTCTTTTGCTTCTGCAGGGTTATTTTCCAATATCTCAATTTGTTTGATTTCAGATGCTTCCTGTTTACCATCACCTTTCCTTACTCTTCTTCCAAGTGTGAAAACAGTTCTCTCACCACCTTTAGGATCATTTGTCATTTCGGCAGTTGAATTGTTCTGGGCTTCCTTGGTTTTGGACCTTTTCCCTGTCTGTAGAGATCCTAGTGAGTCTTTTGTAGAAACTGTCTCTGGTTCAGTTTCTGGTGTATTTTGTGGTATCATTTCTTCATTTTCAGCAAATTCATCCTCCTTAATGTCCAATATACACTTTTTACCTCTCTTAGTTCCATGTCTTTTGTTAGTTTCTACTTCTTTAGTTCCCTGAGATACTTTTGTTTCATCTTTTATAGATGTGTGTGTTTTAATAACTATTTCTTTTGATATTCTTTTGGGTTTGTGGACATTGCTTACATTTCCAGATTCTATCTCTGTACTTTCTTCCGCTGTTTCCTCTACTTTTTTTCTGTTTCTTCCTTTCTTCTCTTTTATCATAATTTCAAGGGTTGCGTGATTATATTCACATTCTTCTGCTGTAGGAGCTTCAGTGATACTCTTGGCAAAATTCTGTTTGTCTGTTTGTGTGCACATTGCTATTCCTGCTCTACGAGTGTTTCTTGTTGTCTGTCTTTGAGATTTTTCTTTCGCATTATCCTGATCTGTAGAACCCTGTTGGCTATCTTCAATTTTCCCTCTCCTGGTTCTTTTAGCTGGAACTAACGATTCTAGCATTTCTGATTTTTTCTCCCTTCTAGAACTCTTCCTAAGTGACAGAACCACCTTTTCATTGTTTTCTACACTATCTTTATCAGACTTATCTTCAGGTGCCATAAGCCCTGTCTGCAGAGAATGCCCTCTTGCATTTTTACTGCTACCAGATACAATTGCTGTCTTGATACTTCCATCATTTTCCTTTGTTAAGATATGATTTGTGACAGATTCATGCACAGTTTGCAAATCCTGTTTCATATCTGTAGTTTCTCTTTTTGGCATTATAGAATCTTTCTGATGAGACTCAAGATTCCTTTTACCTCTCCTGGGTCTATGGAAACTTCCATTTATTTCTACTGATGAAACAGCTTCATTATTTTTCTCAAATTTTTCTTGAACCTGAGTTTTTGAAAAAATTTCTTCTTGCATATGCTGACCGGTTCCCTCTCTTTTTCCTGCACTTTTAACTACCGAAGTGAAATCAACAGGCTCTTCCTTCTTTTTTACTTTCTGCTGTTTTGCTCTTGTAGATTTTTTGATAAATGGAGATTGATCTTTACTGGACAACTCAATAGATTCCTGAACAAGATTTAATTCTGGGGCCACAAGTTTTTCAAAAAGCAATTCTTTATCATCATTACCTTTCAAACATTGGTTTAATTTAGTTTGTAGTTGCATAGTTGGTTCTTGAACTGAATCCACTTTAGTAAGCATAGAAGAGATTACTGAACTTGAAAGGTCATGCCTCTCTTTCTCACTACTTTCTATTTTTTTCACAATTTCTGACCCCTTAGGCGAAATACATGCATGTTCAAAGTTTTCTTGCAATTCTTGTTCATTTTTAATGTTTCTATTCCTAGCTCTCACAGATGGGAGAGATGTTTTTTCAAGATAATTTTCCAGTCTTTTCTTTTGCTTCAGTTCTTCTCTTTCGTAACTTCCTCTGGATCCTAAAATAAACAACATTTTTCATTTTAAAAAAACTCTTGCATACAGGGAAGACTAAAATTAGTAAAATAAGTGCACAATATGCCCAAACAAAATCGGTGTTATTGTAGATTTAGTCGCCCTTTTATGCAATAACAATGTTTCTTCAAGATGTGTGTCCCTATGGATTCTTCACGGTAGGTATGTCTGCATCCCTGCGCTGCTGACAGGAGAATACTGGTAGCAGTGTCTGTTGGGCTGCATGTGCACTGTCCTGTGTTGTGCCATGAGGCTAGCCAGCATGCCCAGGTTAACTGCCCTCAGTGCCTCCTCAATGGCACAGTCAATTAAAAGGAGGATGGGGGGTAGCGAAGCACCCATAAGGACACACATCATAAAGAAACATGGTTACTGCATAGGGTGAGTACACCCCCTGTGCTGACAAAATAGCCACAGAGCTGCTTTGGTGGCAGCTGAAAACACTGCTGAAGTCCCCACAGCTTCCCAAAGTCTCCTTTGCAAAGCTTTTTGGCACAAAAGGGGACCTTGGAGGCATTAAGCGCCTCCCTTCCCTGCCAACACTCCTCAGCGTTGCACAGAGATTTAGTGACACGAAGCCCTGTCCAATGAGGCTTTCTGCCACAGCAGGGCTATTTGGTAGTATTAAGTACCACACCAACATTGCCAGAAGCCTCCTCAAGCCTTTGCTGCTTCCACCTTCCCTCCCAATACAGGTAGGTGCCAGCAGAGGCAACCTGCTGCTGGAAGAAAAGCCCCACCTTCGGAAGGGCATCTTCAGTGGCAGGTCATCTCTAGGCACCACACTCACCTACCATGCTGCAACACATTTGCAGTTGAGAACTGCTAAGCAGTTTACATTACAAGTTAGGGCTCTAAAGTTAAAGAGACAGAGGTGCCAGAACTTACTTTCACAAACTGTGAGGTTCACACTGAAACTTGTTTCTAAGCTAGAGGAAACTGTATAACTGTCTGACCAGCTCAAGTTGATAAGAGCTTGTTGCAAGAGTCAGAAATAAGAATTCAAAACCAGGAAGAGAATTCTGAGCTGAAAGAAAGGGGACCTGGGACACTGAAAAGATACTGATCAGTCCCAAAGAATGCTCAAGCGTACTGAGGACTCTGAATCTCATGCTTTTTCCCCCACCCAGATTTTCTGCCCAACAAATTTCAATGAAACACTACTAAATCCTAAATCTCGTGTGTGTGTGTGTGTGTGTGTGTGTGTGTGTGTGTGTGTGTGTGTGTGTGTGTGTGTGTGTGTGTGTGTGTGTGTGTGTGTGTGTAACTAAAAGTGGGCAACACTAAGGATAACATAATTAACCAAAAAGTCATGAAATGTGAAAACTGATCCCATGTTAAATGAGGGTACAACTGTATTTGGTATCAATAAGAATATCACAGATAAATGAACAGGATAGCACTAGGTGATTCAATAGTTAATATTCTTACCTCTGCGTAAGTAATGAACCATGCTCCACAATGGTGTTAAGGAATAATATACTGTTACAAGTCTAATAGATGTTAAGGTCAGAAGGGACCAATATGATTATCTAGTCTGACCACCTGCATAATACAGGCCATGGAACCTCACTCACCTACTCCTGCAATAAGCCTCTAATCCAGAGGGCAGCAACCTTTGCTGACTCCCATGCCAGCCCCGCCCACGGCACCCTCAGCAGCTGCCAGGGGCTGGGCCAGGAGCTCCACGCTGCATTTTCTTTTTCCCTGCTGGCCGTGCTGCCCAGCACGGAAGCACAGCCAGCAGGGGTCTGAAACTGAAGCCCATGCTGGGGCATTGGCCAGCAGGGAGCCTGAGCTGCACCACGTGGCATATTTGGCACATCTTCTGGGGGTTGCTGACACCTGCTCTAATCTATGACTAAGTTATAAAGTTCCTAAATCATGATTTAAAAACCTTAAGTTACAGAGAACCCAACAGCAACGGAGTCTTGCTGCATGCTACAGAGGAGGGCAAAATCCCCCAGAGCCTTTGCTAACCTGCCCTGGGGGAAAATTCCTTCCCAAACCTAATATGGTGATGAGTTAAACCCCGAGAATGTGGGCAAGACTCAGTCAGACACACAAGAACGAATTCTCTGTAATAACTCAGAACCTACCCCATCAAAAGTTGCATCAGAGTATCTACCACCAGGAACCAAAGATCAGACAACTGTCAAACTAGGCGGTCCCAGTATATCATTCCCTCCATGCTCAAGTCAAGCTCAGTCTTTCAAAATAGATTTATTTTTAAATGAAGTTTAACAGTGCATTTTCTTGCTGGTGGACCTACAGATATTACTATCAACATATTCCATTCATAAATTACAGTTGTCAGCACAAGTACTTAAAAACCATCATGGCAAACTAAATTAAATTTTCTTGATCATTTACTCTGTATTCTAGCATTTTCAAACACATACATATTTAAGATACAGCTTTTAAGTTCAGACATTTGTACTTACTACGTTCACTTTTGGGATCAGGAGGAGAATGATTTTTTTGCACAAAGTCCATAACTTCCGGTGATTTTACCTAAAAAGATTAAATAATAGTCAATAAATCTATGGCTAGCAGGGCTAAGGACAAGGACATTTTTAAGTGCATTTAAGAACAAAAGAAATGTTAATAATGGTATAGGCCCACTATAAGAAAGAAAAGTTAAAACAGTTAATGATGCAAAAAAAGGCAGGAAATATTCAATAAACATTTGTGTTTTATATTTGGAAAGCAGCAGGAGGATCTACTCTTCTCATGTGAGGATGATGTGATACAAAGATTCATCAAATGAAAAAATGAGGACAGGGTTGGTATCACAAACAGTGATCTAAATCACTTGGTAAACTAGCCCCATTCAAACAAAATGTGTTAATATAGTCAAAAAGTTTTATACATCAGGGAAACAAGCAATGCCAACCATACTGACAGAAATGGGGGATTGTATCTTGGAAAGCAACAACTCTGAAAAAGATCTAGGGAGTCAGAGAAGAAAGGCAAACCAACATGAGTAATGCCCTGCAAATTCACAGATATCCACATCCGCAAATGTGATGCAGATATTCATGGACTGTTTCTTAGGATGTGGATACACATTCTGCATCCATGAAGGGGCTCTAAACATGTGCTCCCAGTCCCACAATGTGGCAAAAAGAGCTAATATGTAGAGCCCTGCAAATATACACTTCATATCCACAGACCATTTTTGTGCATCATGGACTGGCTGGCTACAGACACAAGTTTGGAGACTGGTAGTAAAATCCTATTTGCCAGTTTAAGCAGGCAAGCAACTTAGGAAACCTTTCTTGAATTGAAAAGGAGAAGCAGCTTCTTCCTTCTCCAACTGACCTGATACAGCAACAAAGTCGAGACAGGTTTCCTAAATTTCTTGGCTGCTTAAACCACAGTGATAGCAACATGGGGGTATGCTGCCTCTCTTGATCACCTCCACATTCTCTGTGTGAGGAGGAAGAAAAGGAATATAGCATCTTGAAGGTGGGGGAGCAGCATCAGGCTATGAGCTGCAGACAGCTGTTTCTGCATCTTTGAGATCCTATTTACAGTATACACCCATGCATACAGATCCTCCTCCTGACAGGCACTGTGACAGTGGTCCTGCACACTCCCCCTTTACCCTGCCTATGCTCCTGTTCAAATGGAGCTGGGAGCGGGGCCATGGTCAGTCCAGGGTGGTGGCAGGGAGTCAGGCCACGGTCAGGGAGCTGTGGTTGAGGCCATAGGTATCCCCAAGGACTCCAGTGTGCTCCAGTGATTGGGAACTAGATATCAAAGCCACAGACTGAACCGGGAGCTGGGTGCTGAGACTGGGGGCAGAGGCTGCCAGGGGCCAGGACCGGGCTCCACAGCCAATGCAAGGGACAGAGCTGAGGCCAGGCCCAAAGCGCAGTGGGGCTGGATAGCAGTCCCTCCTGCTTCCCATAGGGGTGTCCCCAGCAATGGCTATTCCCCCCCCGCGACAAACATTCCTCTGGGGGGAGGCATTCCCCACATATTACAGACCTGCACTGAAAGACAGCATGCTGCTGCAGGTGTGATGCAGATACAGATAAATTGAGGGTGGATTGAAGATCAGATTCAAGATAATTTTTGTGGAATTGGATAGGATGCAGGCCCACATTTTTGTATCTGCACAGGGCTCTACTATTGTAATCCTTGGATGTATGAACAGACGAGAAGTGAGTAAGAGTCAAGAAGTGAGTTCACTTCTGTTGATGTCCTTGTTTTAAAAAAAGGATACTTAAAAATTGGAAAGGGTGCAGAAAAGCCAGAAAAATTATTAGAAGACTGGAGAAAATTATTTTTAGTAAGCTCAATCTGCTTAGTTTATAAAAAACTGCTGAAAGACAATTACATTATAATCTCTAAGTATCTTCTCAGGAACAAAATTTCAAGTACTAAAGAGCTCTAAACTAGTGAAGCCAGACCAAAAAAAAAAGAGCTAGAAGCTGAAGACAGAGAAATTGAAATTAGAAATAATGCACAAGTTTTTTAGTGGGAACAATTATTCCCCAATAGCACAAGTTACCAAGAGAAGTGGGAGGATTCTTGCTACAAAGATCTCAAGAGATGGAGAATCCACCACTGCACCTGAGCTGAGTTCAAGCCCCTCTTTCGCTAATGCATAGAAATAATGCTAAACAAGTTATTGAGCTCCACATAAAGGGGTAATTGGATGAAAAGCTTTCCAGTCTTAACATTTATGAATGTGACTAAAATGAAAATTACTACAACAAAAGATCTATTACCTTAATTTCCTTTGGTGTATCAAACATTTCTTTAACACCAAAATAATCAAGTTCCGTATCTGGATATTTTTGTTTAGGCTCAGCCATAAGTTTTGGCAATCCCACAAAGTCATCAACTGGTAGATTTTTTTCCCTTGGTGTTCTCAGTAGTCTGCTGATACCAAACATGTCTTCTACTAGTTCAACACTTTCCTTTGGTATCTTTAACAGAGTTTTCATTCCTTCCATATCTTCTGATTGGATTCTCTGCTTAGATGTTTCTATCACATGGCTGATCCCTAGTGTATCTTCTACTGGCTGAAATTCCTGCTTTTGTGTTGCCTTCATAAATGAGACTCCTATCAGATCATTTACTCCTTGCTTTTCTTGTGCTGGAGTCTTTAAACTTTTTAAGGTAATTTCATTTGTAAGGGGTTGTGTCTTTTGCTCTGGAGTCTTCAAGAGTCTTTTGATGCCTGACAGTGCCATGACAGGTTCCGTCTTTTGCTTTGGAGTCCTCATGAGCCTTTTAACACC
>ML681981.1:4318325-4328609 GCA_007922195.1 Podocnemis expansa | reverse complement strand
ACAGGTTCCGTCTTTTGCTTTGGAGTCCTCATGAGCCTTTTAACACCTGAAAGCGCGTCGACAGGTTCCATCTTTTGCTTTGGAGTCCTCATAAGCCTTTTAACACCTGAAAGGGCATCAACAGGCTCCGTCTTTTGCTTTGGAGTCCTCATAAGCCTTTTAACACCCGAAAGTGCGTCGACAGGCTCTATCTTTTGCTTTGGAGTCCTCATAAGCCTTTTAACACCTGAAAGGGCGTCGACAGGCTCCATCTTTTGCTTTGGAGTCCTCATGAGCCTTTTAACACCCGAAAGTGCGTTGACAGGTTCTGTCTTTTGCTTTGGAGTCCTCAAGAGCCTTTTGATGCCTGACAGTGCCTCAACAGGTTCCATCTTTTGCTTTGGAGTCTTCAAGAGCCTTTTGACGCCTGACAGTACCTCACCAGGTTCTGTCTTTTGCTTTGGAGTCCTCAAAAGCCTTTTGACAGCCAACAGCGCCTCAACAGTTTCCGTCTTTTGCTTTGGAGTCTTCATGAGCTTTTTAGGTCCCACTGTCTCTTCAGTTAAGTGCTCTTCTGACATGTTCTGTGAATTATCCATTTCCACCTTCTCTTCTAGTAAAGCTCTTTCTTCTTCAGATGTCTGCTTTAAGTTAACATCCACAGAATTTGGATTCTTCTCCACTCTCAGGAAGTGAGATACAACATCTTGACTATCTTTTCTCTGTTGTGACATACCTGAGGTACTTAGTGGTGATATTACCATCTCTCCTGTAATAAAATTAGGTTTATGTCATTTGAAAGGAAAATTAAGCAAAGAAATTGAGTATGCAAAATGCTGAATAAGTAAGTGAAGAAAGTATCAGGCAGCCAAAACTTTCTCCCCAGCCCCCAAAATCTAATCTTATTTACACAAGGAACATATTAATTAACAATGAAAATAACATGAAGGCCTTCACTGCATTTGCTGAAGAATGGCAACTCTTCAATGCAGAGTGCTTTAAACCCCTTTTGCTCAATCAAACACACATCAGCATTTTGAAAGCACCATATTCTGCAGCATGCAATAATTTAATCAACACTGGATCACTCTAGTTCAGAAATACCTGGAATTACAAATACATCTTTTAAGACAGCATTCAATACTTCTCTCAGAATTACCTTAAGCTTCTACCTGCCCAGTCTTCACTCTATGTCTGCATAAGTTAAAACAAAACCAATAATTAACTAGGCTTAGCTTCAAAGACTCTAGCTAGTAGATTCTTTTCTGCTTTTCCTGTATGCAATCCATAAACCCTCACTCTTTCCTGAGGGCTATTAAAAAGAAACAAACATACCGGACTCCTCCGGAGTGTAAATCTCAGAGATTTCAGTATCAGTACGTGATGGTGTGAGATCAGTCTTCTGAGCAGTAGATACAGATGGACTTTTTTGATTCTCATTTACTGGAGTTCTAAACATCTCAGCCATTCCTATTAATTATGTTCAAAGTAATTAGCATGTGCTTTGATTTATATAAAACAGTTATGCAGTTGGCAGAACAAGGAACAAAATACAGCATTGTGACTCAGTCCCTTTACTCAAATAGTAGAACAGCAATTTTCAAACTATGGGTCAGGATCCAGTATTGGATTGCAGACCTTCAGGTTCTGGGTCACAGCAACCACTACTGCTGCCAAAAGACTGCAATGCATTGCTCAAAGATACAACTGTTGGGTCACAGGCATTTTTTATTTTTTTACTGAGTCCTTGGAGAAAGTTTGAAAACTACTGTAGCAGACCACACAATGTAACATTAAGGTCAGATAATCATATATGACTTCACACCTATGCCTTTGTTGCACAGTACAGACACCTATAATAGGAGCTAGGTGGCGTAATATTTTAATACTCTGATTGTTCCAGTCACCTTGAAAACGTGTTATATCATAAGTGAAAGTCAAGTTAGTAGTTTCATCCCATATTAAACCAGAGAAATCAGCCTCTGTTCAAAAAACCTAAAGCTAGAACAGTAAAGATACAGTAGAACAGAACTGAATAGTATAAATTATCTACCAAATAGCAAGTACACATGTAGAACCGCGGAATGGGACGGATGAGGGGGGAGAAAAACACTATTCAAGAGAAAATGAGAGCCCTGTAACATCATAAAGACTACCAAATTTCTTCAGTCATAGGCTCCAACCCACTTTGTTAGATCATGCCTCTAAGTGGGTTAGAGCCAACAAAAGCTTATGCCTGAAGAAATTTGTTAGTCTTTAAGGTGACACAGGACTCTCACTGTTTTTGCTGTACACAGAAAAGTACAGCTACCCCTCTGGAAAGTTCAAGAGAATTATTGATACTTCACCTTGAGAAGCTCTAAATTAATCACAAAGAAAAAGTGGACATAGCATCTTATACACTAAGACATTAAAACATATTTGTAAAGTTTAACTTATTTCTGCTATTACCTACGTATCCTGTTTTTAAATTATTTGCTACCTTCATTTTAAACAAATTGAATGCAATTTGTTTTATTTGTAAAACAACGAAACACTACTATACCAAACTACGCATAAGTGTTATCTAGGAACATACTTTACTGATTAATCAAAACGTAATGGCTCAATTTGTATGCATGACTGCATTCAGAAATACAGAAAGCACATATGCATGTACAGAGCACCACATATTGAAATAACTACTACCATACATTTGAATAATATTTATGCCCTATCAGAAAAAGCCAAAACCTTGATTGGTTCCAACAGTGCTAAGCTCTGCACAAAAATACACATGAAAGTCCATCTCCAAAGAACTTACTATTTAGACAGCAAGACATAACAAGAGTATTCCAAAAAAGATGTGATCCCAGTTGGAGAGAAAGAAAGAGGACAGATTAATAAAATATTTTAGTATGGACTGGCTAAATAGTATGCCAATCAGTAGCAATAATCAGAGCTTGCTACTTTGCATTTATCACAAGGCAATTTTCAGTATTTAGTATTTATTAATACTTAACAGAAAATGGTAGTTTTATAGATTTGACTAGATTTTTTTCCCATACGCAAGTGGAGTATGGGAGAAAGCATAAAGGCACTAGAGTAAAAAAAAGTAGGCAATGGAGGCTGGTCTAGCATCACTGGTGGAATTGAGAGAGGTGTCAAACTTGGGTTAAGATGAATAGACATGGCACAGCTTAACTGTGTTGGGCTTTCAAGGTTAAGAGAGGATGCAGCAGAAGAGGGGAATAAATTAAAGGACCCAGAGAAGGTAGTGACAGAGTGCAATGAACTTGATAAAGTTTGCTTATTTTTCAGGAAGTGAAAATAAATGCAACTCACCCCCCATACAAGGTTCAAGTAGAGATTTTGAACTTGAGGGAAAATATTTAAAGTTATGCATTCCCACATTATATAAAAGTATTTTGTGCTATGTAAAGGAAATTAACATGTTCAAAGTTACACAACAGGTTGCATTAAGTAAAAACTGCTTTGATCAACATAAAGTGAAATAATGTAAGAGTTATGTGGCTTAATTAACAGTCTACAAGTTACCTGTAAAACTTTCATTCATATCCATGTCTGGTTTCACAGCGTAATTCTTCACTACTCTAGGGGCCTGCCCAACCAGCTTCACCGCTGTAGTGTGAGCTCTTCCTATCACTATTGTAGCTGGAGAGTCTGCATGACCTGTACTGAAATGACCTTTTACTTTTCTTGCTGGTGTCTGTTGAAAGAACAGAGTTGCTCAGTTTATAAGGTTTTATTTTCACAACCAAAACAGAGTAAGATCCACACAAAAACCTTCTACTAGTATTACTGAAAATATTAAGTCTGTTAGTTGAACTGCAGCAAACTGTAGGCTGGTTTACATTCAAATACTGCTTTTTGTCAAATCGGTATACGTTCTTTGCAAACATCAGCCTAAACTCAGATTCAGAGTGCATTTAAAAGAAATCAGATTTCTAGTTTAACTTGGCTTTTTATTTAAATGAAATACAGGTCTATTTTAAAAATAAACCTAGAACAAGTTTATTGATGTCCTAAACCTGCTCTTGACAGCAGTTGTTTCTTCTGCAGGTAAAGGCATAATATTTTCTTTACTTCAGTTCCATGAATAGTTCATGCAAAAGCAAGAAACCAACTGGGAGATGAAAGAAGCAGGAAAACTTGTTTCCCTCTTCAACCTATGAATAAAAACTATGCGTGAGAAGGTGATCTTGAAGGATATGATGACCAGAATCAATCTGTTCAATTCACTAAATACAAATAATAATTTACATCAGTTAGTTTTAAAAGCAAAACATTTTTGACAAACTCTTTTCTTATATACCTCAGCACATTTAAGGTAGTCATACTGAACTACTAAAAGCAATTTCAAAACACTGGTTTTGTGCATTTTTCATTGCATTTCCATCTACCAGTAACAAGTAATAAAGTTGTCCTACACAGAAACACATCATTCACCATTTTCTAACAGAAAATCTGAAGACTCTAAATAAGTGTAAGTAAAGCTATTTAATTTCTTAAATATAAACAGCTATATTGTATTTTTCAAATTTAGTGTAGAGGCTACATCTAACAGTAAATCAACATATTTTATTGGTTACCAAGCAATGGGTGGAGGAGCCAGCCATTCTTTAGGAAAGTAATTCAGAGGTAAAAATAAAAGTCAAGATTAAAATAAATTATTGAAAATTGAAATTTATATTTTCCGCTTCCTGATTTCAGTCACTCCATGCTAGTCTGATAAGTATTAAATATCTATTTGGCTCATTCCCCATCAGACAGCTCAAGATCAAAACAGAAATTTTTCTAAAGCTCTATTTTCCTTTTTCTGCTATAATTGTTCCTTATGTTTACCATCACTGTTACGTTATGTTTACCATCATTGTTCCTTATGTTTACCATCCATGGACAGGACTTGCTAGTTTGATTTAGGAGAGGAGCACCACGGGAAGTGTGGCAACATGGCCCCCTAAAAGGGCCATGCTCCCACTCAATATATAGAAAAAGGATAGCACCCTGGAAAGAAGAAGGGCAAAACTGTTAAATTGAAACATGTCCACACTGCATATTTTGAAATAACAGTTTTGATTTAACTGTCATTTCAATATAATAGTAGGTTTTATTATATAAAAATTACTTTCCTTATTTCAAAATGAGGGAGCTCCTTATTTCAAAGCAAGGAAACGTAGTGTGGACATGCAATTTTTAAAATCGAAATAATCAGCATTATTTCAATTTAAAGACTAAATGTGGACATACCCTTGATGTTTTGGCATCCAGGGTGGGAGAACAATTTAAAGATGACCTCAAAATTAAAATTTGACTAGAACGATGTCAAAGAACAATACCTACATGCTATGCAAAATTCTAGCAAATTCTGCAAACAGTTATGTAAGAGCTTACAAAGTTCTGAATAAATCAACATTTTCTACTTTTTGTTATAATCAATTTCTCATAGAACACAAAAATTTAGCTGCCTTCCTTTCTCCCATCCTGACCCTACGGCTGCGACAACCCTCCTTTTTGTGATAGTCCAACGACCCAGTTTAGATAAGGTACAACACAAAACCACTCTAATTAGCTGAAGGAAAAATTCCAAGACATTATTGTGAGATAAAATTAAAATTTACTAGAAATTCAGTTTCAATTGTACTAGCAAAAGTAAAATTGATTATACATTCAACACCCACCTAGACCACAAAGTAGACTAACTAGCCCTTCCATATACACTGATGCCTGCAGGACAAATATGAGCTAAGGAATTATATTAATAACAACTGAAATATTGCTGCTGTCTTGTACCACTGTAAACAGAACTTTAAGGGAAACTTTATCCTGAAACTTGGTAAACCAAAGAGTTCATTTAAATTAAGGAAAGGTCCTAAGGGACATTTAACAGAAATCACTTTGTAATCTTGATAGTGACAAGAGCTGTATGTCAGTCCAGAAATACTTGTGTTTCCAAAGGATTTTTAATATACAAAGTATCTCCACCTTTATCATGTGTGGGTACTTCTAATCAAATTTGTTATGAGATGAATTCCTATCAAATAAACATCAGTCACAGAAGTAGCAAGCACAAGAAACAAGTAGCAGCAAACTCCAAATAACCACAGAATAATTAAGCAAATATAGAAGGTGTTGTGGTACTAATTGCTTTTAAGGCCTAGAATTTCAAATTTGTTGGTACAAAAAAGCTAAAGCTAGGAGTATAATGGAAGATAAGACCTCTATCTTCAGAAATGGTTCATGTTATAAGAATTTGAGATCAATGATCTAACCTCGTCTCTAACATTAGAGCTGTTGGACAATACAATGAATAAGTGAATCTTTATTTTTGTATTTTCCTACTGTGAATACCTAAATATTTTAAAAAGCATATATTCTATAGTTTCAATTAAGTTTTATATTTAATAGATCACTGAAAGGAAAAATGATGCAAATTTGACCCTGTTCTTTCACTAATGAATACTTCGAAGCCAGCCTATTTAGTCATCCAGGAACTGCACATTAATGCTCAAAGACTATTTGGTGGTCAAGGAAAATTTTGACAGACTCAGATATTAATAATGTATTAAAGCTGATATGCCTATGCACTCAGTCAACAGTAGTTTTTTTAAAATTATTATTATTTTAAATAATACCACCTTTGGTGATTTTATTAACTTCTTGGCCGGTCTTCCTTTTGGAACACATTTTTTAACAGCTTTTACTTGTGGTCTTGGAGCACCCAACTTCACCACTTCTGCCCAAGATTTTGCCACTGGAATGGAAAGGGGGGCGGGGGGGAAAAAAATTACATACAGAACAGTTCTCAAGTATGTAAGCAGCAACAGCAATCCACATGTTTCCCATGGTTGAAATATATATATGCTCATGAGATTGGTAATTACAAGTGGAGCAGGCAGCAACACCTATAGTTGAGGTTGCATAATATTTTTCATTATAAAATCCTATTTCCATTTGCTTTTACCTTTGCAAAAGTTTACCCTTTTAAATATTTTATTTTATGCCATGTGTGGTCTCTCATGCAGATTATATATGTTTCAGTAAAAGTGGGTTGGCCATTTCCAAAAACAAGGTCAGGGAAAAACATATGCTTTGGCCACATTACAGGTTTTTGGTTTGTTTGTTTTTTTATGCCTGTTTGCAGATAAGCTTCAACATCTCTATGCTTTGGAGCAGTTATTTAAAATTTTGCAAGGGTTCGTGTTGAGTTCTGAAGTGCCTGCTCCTGTCCTGGTGAAAATCCATCCAATTCTGGCCAAATTATAAGGTTCTGATAATTGCTATTTTCACATGCTCAGAGGTTTGTTAGAGGTAGGCAACACAATTAACCAAACATTCCATCTGCACTGGATATATTCTACTTCCATGAGCTCTGTACCAACCAACCTAAGAATATGTACCTGCCCAGGGCTGAGCAAGGTATTCTGAAAGCTCCTCTAGAGATGACAGCCAACAAAAGTGTAAGGAGGGACAGCCTCTTGTTCTCTGTGCACCTAACCCCAAACACTATTTGTGACCAAGCAGCATGGAACAGGAGAAACCAGACCAACTTAAATGGAGCAGGTAAAGAATAGAGAAAGCACGGGGGGGGGGGGGGGGGAAAGATGTGAAAAAAGGATGGATGCTGGTGTGGGAGGATTACAGACAAAAAAGGGAATAGGAAAAGTTTGGCTAAATAGGAGCAGAGTGGGAATGGAACAAGATACAAGGACAGGAGCATAGGGAAAATGCTGGCAATGATAAGAGCAAAAAGTTCTACACCAGGGTTTCTTAAACCATGGATTAGGACCCAAAACTGGGTTGCCAGAATGTTTCAAAGGGTCACGTGGCAGCTACTACCCCACCGAGCAGGCTGGGCTAACCTCCCTGATCCAGGCACCAGAATCTCTGGAGTCCCAGCACTACTCAGTTTTGGTATAGCTATCATGATGGGAGTTTGAGTAGACCAAATCTGAGTGAGTGGCAGTGCAACCCCATGAGGCAGATCACAACTCCATTTACACAAATTTGGGATAACTGGGGAGGATAGGGCCAAACCTGTGCGGTGTTACGACCTAGGAGTCGAAATGCCCAGGAAGTGACAGCAAAGCCCAACCAGCCCCACAAGACAGGAGCTGTAGGATCCACCACCATGAGGTGAGTGCCAGGCAGGATTCAACCTTAACTGGGGCAGGAAGAACCCAATCAAAACTGCACAGGGCCTCCAACCAACTGTTTACTGGATTACAATAGGCTATAAACATTTATAAATGGATCCTGAGTCCAAGAAGTTTGAGAATTACTGGTCTATACTGCCACTTGCTGCACACTCTTCCCCATTACCTGGGAGTCAAGAGGAAGGAAGGAAAGAAAGGAGACAGGATTCCTAAACACTGAAGTTCCTCTGTAAGTTGACAGCTTGCCAATGGATTTTGCAGCTCTCTCTACTCATCTATTGTCTGGTTCATAAAAAGTAACAGCCTACTATTACTATCAGTAACTATTAGCTCTACTGGTTAAGGTCTGTATTGCGTCTCAAAGCTCCAATCCTACTGCTAATCATGGTGCGAGTAGAGGGAGATAATATGACTCCACAGGATGGAATTTATCTTTTCAGCTTGTATTTTTAGAAAACTGGGGAAATTGTATTTTAAAGTGCATCTAAAGAATGACTAGATTGAAAAATCAAGCAATAAAAAGTTGGGATGTGCCAATCATAAAATTGTCCATACACTCTTAATTCAGTCTATTTCAGCATATTCAATATGATATAATTACATGCTCACATCCAAATTTTTCCCTCACAGGACTCCTGTGTCATTCTGGGCACAGGGTGGATGGTGCTCAAGGAATAAAACAGAGATATGTAGCAAAAGAAGCTGTCATCTATAGGACACTTGCCTCATTTGTTGCAGAAACTGAACACGTCTATTGAGGCCTGCAAGGACTGTAGGAAAAGAAAGGAAATCCTTCTGTTTAAAGTCAACAGAATGCCACCTTTTGTGAAATGGATTCTACTCTAAAACTAACACAAAGCAGGGAAGTAGTGAAATGATTTTCTCTCCGATAAAAAACTTGTATATAGTTCTGATGTCCACATACGAAGGATGTCAAAAAAACTCAAGAGCATGCATAGAAAGCCACAAAAATTATTGAAGGACTACTGAAAAAAACCTTGCAGTAAGAGGCTCAATATATTTAGTTTATATATTAAAAAAAAAAAAGTTGCAAGATTTGATTATAGTGTATAAATACCCTTTCACTGGGAGAATCCCAGATACTAAAGAGCTCTCATCTAGCAGAGAAAGGCATTAGACCCACCAGTGGCTGGAATCTGAAGCCAGACAAATCCAAATGAGTAATAAGGCTCAAAGTTTTACTAGTGAGGCTCATTAACCTGGAAGGAACTACCAGAAAAAGTGGTGGTTTCTCCATCTCTTAAGGTCTTTGAATAAAATCTGAATGCCTTTCTAGAAGTTATGATTTAGTCATACAAGTTACTGGGCTCAATACAGGGATAATTGGATGAAATTCAATGGCCTATTTTATTTATTTACACACAGAGAGAGTGAGCAAGCAAGCGAGAGACAGAGCACAAACTAGATAATATAACGCTTCCTTCCAGCCTTAAACTTTACAAAGCTATATTCAGTGCAAGGCTTGGGTGTACAGAAAATAACAGAAAGCACCACACATTGGATGATGAAAAAAAACTTCATCCTATACTCTGAAGTAGGGGCCATTGAGAATACAGTATGTGTTTAAGTAATTGAAGAATAACATAATGCAGATAGCTTCTCTTCCGTTTTTTAAAAACACTAGCAGCCCCCAAAATCAACTATTTCAACAAACCTAGCAAGTTGGCTTTAGAAGCACCACTTCTTCTTTTAGAATGAATTGTTTCCACAGCACCACTCCTCCTCTTTGTGGGAGTTCTTTTTGCAGTAAATCTCATACTGCGCCTTATTAATTGTTTTGGTGGAGCTGGCATAGACTCTTGGTGTTCCTGGTTAATATTAAAACATTTGGGTGTCTTGACTTCAGTAAAATCTCTCTCATTTGCATTAACTTCTGTTGCAGCAGTAGCCTGCTCCTTTGAAGTAGGAGATGGCGTGCTAATGTGAGAAACAGAGAAACGTCCTTTAGCAAATGGCGTATTTGATGGGGAGTTTGCAATGAGTTTAGGTGATGTTTTTTCAAGAGAGGCCGGCGAGGCAGCCGGGGACCTCCTGGCGGACGGCGAGGCAGCCGGGGACCTCCTGGCGGACGGCGAGGCAGCCGGGGACCTCCTGGCGGACGGCGAGGCAGCCGGGGACCTCCTGGCGG
>ML681981.1:4288178-4318315 GCA_007922195.1 Podocnemis expansa | reverse complement strand
CGGGGACCTCCTGGCGGACGGCGAGGCAGCCGGGGACCTCCTGGCGGCTAAGTTTTTTTGTGACAATTTTTCTCCTTGCAAAGGCTCTGAAAGATCCTGATAGAATTAAGCAAAAGCTGTCTCACAAAGGAGAAATACAAATTCTCAACTAACTCTGAAAAGCACATGCTGGACATGTCAAATTAATTGAAAGAAGCTTCATTTTACTCATTTAAGATAAAACTACTGTTATACAAAGTGCCCTTCTCTCAGCAGTACCTTGCGTACACTCAGTGAAACCACACCTGATGTATGCATATATATTACTTCAGGGTGCCAATGAGTATACCCTGCTCGCTGCACCAAGTGTAACTGGACAGGAGCTATGTGGAATAGCTTAGGGCCCTAAGTTCAGATGGTTCACTAGGTGCAACACCAGGAGACATGGTAGATGATAAAAGCAGATTACCCTTGTAACTAGTTACACACAAGAAAAAAGAAAAAGACAGGAAAGGCAAATGTTCCTCTCCTCCTTTGGAACTTTGTCACTGGGGTAGCTGCTGTGTCTGCCACCATGAGACGCAGCTCCCTATGCTCTTTACCTGCAGTCATTTAGCTGGGGTTCCCTTCTGCTGAAGGGCACAAGCATTTGCCTTTCCAGTTTTTCTCTTTCCTTGTGTGTAATTTGTGATAAAAGCAGACTACTTTTATTATCTACCTTGTCTCCTGGTGTTGTGCCTTCCGAACCAACTGAATCTCAGGGCCTGAGTTATGCCATATAACTCCTGTCCTTTTACAGCTAGGGGTAAAAGCAAAAAACAAAAAGATGTTCAACATTTTAGTTTCAAAACACCTGCAAATAGGGTAAGAAATGGGAATTCAAGTATTTTATTCATTATGTGAATGTTAGTTAAAATTTCTATTTTAAACAATTGTGTTCATGGCAACTTTGGTACATATCTTTTATTAAACTTAATTCAGATGTTACTGGAAGTATTTTCAGGGTACAATTTATTATTTTGTAGCATCAGTCAATTTTCAATCTATACTGCAGTAGTTTCTAACTGGAATTGACATTTGCTAAAATTTACAGATAATTAATTGGGGCCCCACATTTCTGTTATTATACATAATATTGTGCATGTGACAGGTGAGTAAAAATGCAATCTTAAGTAAGTCACTGGTGAGCTGGCCTTCAAACGTAAGAAATCAAAATACTGAATACTACACCAGAATACTATACTATACACTCGCTGTATTCAAGGTACAGATCTTCCTTTCCTCACATATAAGGTTTTTTTTTGGTACTTTGAATGCTTTTCAAACAAAATTCCTATTTTGTTTCACTGGTAATGTTTACATTTTTAACTTCAAAGTTTACCTTGATTACAAGACGTCTGAATCTATGGCCCTTCTTCAGAACTGCGCGAGGTGAATTTCCAAATGGTAAGCTTAACCTTGCTGGAATTGCACCTCTTCTAAGTGGTGAATTGGGTGGCAAACTCTTATCAAAAAGTTCAGGACTCAGATGACCACCAAATGACACTCTCTTTCTTTTCCCAAGAGGCTGAAGTGGCAAATGAAGCTCTCCACTTTTCCGCTTTTGAGGTGACCTCTTTGTCTCACCTTATAAAAATTACAATAATTGAAAAATTTTTCCACATACGTAGAGTCAAAAAACATTATGGCATATAAATTAGAAATTAATATTTACTCATTTTAAACCCTGAAGCACATTTAAAGAGTGCAAGTTCTTTTTTCTTAGTTTTTGTACAATTAATCAAGTAGATATAATCACACTGAAATTGTTTGAAAAAATATGGTTACCCATAATTACATGCAAAATATTTTAAGGATTGATATGCAGCAAAAAGGGTATTTCTTCACTTCATTAAATGTGATATTTTCTCCCAAATAAATTTAAAATATACCTAACCACACCGAGTATTTACCTGACTTGTTTTCAGTAGGTAGGCTAGAAGTACTTATTTCTGATGAAACATCATCTTTCAACAGTGTGGCACTTTCAGAGCACCTTCTTTTTGGTGTCAGCCTGTGAGGTCTCAGTATAATATTAGCATCTTCCATATCCATTTTCTGTTGGTAATTCTCTGAGGTCAGCTTTTCTTTAGCACTACCATCTTGGGTATCATAATTCTGGTCAGATTCTTGAGATGGCTCTCCTTCCAATGTTTCTTCAGCCATCTTTCCAGAACTCCTTTGTCTTCCTCTTTGCACTCCAGAGTGGTATTTATGGCTAGCAGAAGATGCATCTTTTGATGTTAAACTTTCTGGAGTTAATAACTCTGAAAATGGACTTTTATTTGCAACTGTTTTACTCTGTCTAACACTCCCTTTGGGGCTTTTAGAATTACTATACCCAGGAGAAAAGCCAACAGTTTCAGAATCTCTCTCCTTAGTTATGCTAACAGAGTAAATCTCATCATGAATTTCTTTTAGTACTTCTTCAGCATTTAAGGATTTTCTTTGTGTAAGCTGCTTACTATTTCTCTTTTGCTTTGAATATTTATTACTTTCTCCCGAAATACATGGTTCACTCCTGCCAGCACTACTGCATACTACATCTTCCTTTTGAATTTCAGTTGAAGTTTCTATTGCTTTAACACCTAACGATGGCTCTTGTTCAATCAGTGGTGTACCTGAATTTGCAAAACTTATTTCATTGGTCTTTGCAGATGGGCTAAAATGAGCCTGAAGACTCTTCCTTTTATACCTTGGTGTAGATGCAGCATATTTATCAGCTTCAGAAATGTCTGTCAAGAGAGATGGGTTTCTTACATTAGCTATCTGCATTGGCTGTTCTATTGATTTTTCAGTGTGGCGTATTTTATCAAAGCATTCAGAAGATTCAATGCAGCATGATTTGGGTGAACATGTTTCACTTTTGTCTCTCTCTCTTTTCAGTTTGGTTATGACATACTTAGTTGTTTTAATGCCTTCAGAGTTTCCTGGAACATTTTGCTCCTGTACTGAAGCACTGTCCTGTAAATGCAAATAACTTTTCTCTTGAATATCTCTTGGTGTGACTTTTGAAGCAGAAGTTTGATGACTTCCAGAAAAACTCTTAGAACCCTTTTTTTCAGAAGAGCTCTGATTAAGTTCCACACTGTTTGTTTCTTGTTCCTGAGCTGTAGAGTGTTCAATATTTTCACCAATGATTTTCATTTTTTTCTTAGTCTGACCCTCTTGACCAGATGGACATACCAATAATGAAATCTGCTGGCCATTAATCTCTGCAGAATAAATATAACATTAGAGAATAAAAATTATCTTAAACTTGGTTTCATGAAACACCCTAACTAGCAAAAAAGGTAAGGCTTTGAAAGCAGTGGAGTTATAAAGCCAGAAGGATGCTTGGTTAAAAGAATAACAAATGAAAAAAAGGGAAGTTTACAAAAAGACTCTGTAGATGGTTTTTAGTAAGATAAAGAATCTGTATTAAAAAGTCAACATGGACCTTCCCAACCAGATACCTGTGGTAACTCACAGATTAGAGACCATATGAACACAGAGGCCAAAGAAAAAACTGTTGGTCAGCAAGACAGAGGGAGAAGAGATAGATAGGAAAGTCTGAGGGGAAAAAAAGGTTATAAAATCTAATCTGGATTAAGACTGGAAATAAGGGTGAACTTTTTCAGATCAGTATTTAGCTGAAGTTAGCAACTGGCAATGATATCACTTGTACTTGTCTGATACAGGGTATAAAAAAGTAAACTGCTAATATCTGCTTATCACATTGCACTCAATCAACATAACTCTTAAGCCCCTCTGTGGGCAGCCTATTTGGTTAAATAATTATTAATATTTTGTTATTCTTTGGATGTAGTAAATTGCTTATTTAGGTTTTTAGACCTATATAAAATCCAATTTGGCCTATTGATTTAATAAAGGAATTTATAGTTGAATTACTATTGTACTTACATCCTTCATACATAATAATTCCCACAGATTCTATCAATATTGTATTACCTTTTTTTTCTTTTTAAAAACATTACCTGTTTGTTGTGGCATAGGTATCTCTTTGTTGCCATCTTGCTGTATTTTCACATCAATCTCATGCTTTAAAAATTCATAAAGTTTGCTAAAAGGACACATTTCATTTTCTCTGTTAGATTTAGCTGTTCTGTATGCTGATTTAGGTGTAACATATTTGGCTGGTACAGCTCTGGAAATATCTTCCTCGGTGCTTTGCTTGTCATTCTCACCAAAATTTTGGCCTTCACATTCTATGTTTGCATCTATATAGTAAAAACAAGGATAAAGAACCATACACATATATTTATTTTAAAACTGGAGGACTGTTATAAAATGTGTAGAAAAAAACAGATTCTCTCCTTGGACAAGATTTGTTCTTTTGAACAAAGCAGCAGCAACATCAGGGTTATGCTTGGATAAAACACCAGTAATAAAGTTCTGCTCACTAGTCAAGCTCTGTCCGCAGTCCCATTTGAAATTTTCTAATACATTAATCAGTTGTTAAATTGTTTATAGACTTCAATATTTGCCCCACACTAAGATACAGTAGTTTATACCCCTGAGGTATTTCTGTTTTCTGCAGACTCAATGACTGCATCACTATGGGTAAAACAGGCCTTTTACGATTTTGTCTATATTACTTTGTTCAATGTGTAATACGTAACTTCAAATGGTTAGAACTCCAAATAAGTTTACGTAAACTGGTGCAAAATTATCACAGTAACTTCAGCAGTTTTGTCTGTCATCTACATTGACACCGTGATGCAACAGATTGTGGCAACTACCACTCTGTTCTCTCTCATCATGGATTGGCTCATGAATATTTATGAGTTCATTTAGAGACTATATGGTGGTGTGCCTCAAAATAATTAAAGGTATCAAGGTGTGCCACAGCCGAGAAAAGTTCAGGACCCACTTGTTTCGAGTTATTCCTATTTGATACTGGGATAACCCGCATTGACTGATTCCCTCTGAAAAAACTACCGTAGCAAATCCATGTAGAGAAATAGGGATTTCAATACATTAGTCAATTGATCAAAGTATAGACAAAGCTCCATTTCTCTATCCACTGCAGATCTACAGCTGGTGAGAAAGCAGCAATACTAGCAGAGTTAGTGCAGTCATTTTTAATCACTATTCTCTAGACCTGCTCAGGGCTAAATATTGCGTAGAAACTCCACAGCATCTAAACATTTATACTATCCAAGTAGAGCTGCACTAGCAGGAGCAAAACAGTGGGAGAATTATAAATAGTATCTTCTGAATCAATAGATCAGTTTCCTGTGCATCTCCAAAAGTTGCATTTTATACTTTATGATAACATTTTTACTTTTTTTCCCCTTCCTAATAGCCCTCCAGAGCAGATGTAACATTTGTTGTGGGGAGCAATCTGACATTAACTGAATTGAGATTTTAATTCAGTGTTTAATTTCACCTCAATAATCCTTACACAACGCCACTGAAAGACAAAATTTCATCTGCAAAATTGAATTATCTATTAGGTAATGGTGAAAAAAAGTTTGACTGAAGTACAGGCTGACTTAGAAAAATTAATCATTTTGCCACTTTCCCATCTTCTTTTTGTGAGCATGCTACGAATAAAATGTGACTGCATCTTATTGAAAAAAGCAAACTCAATGAAACAATTACCAACCAGAGGTATGAGGACTTTTAGATCTTGGCCTTTGTACTTCCACTTCTGGCACCTGCTGAACATGAAGAACCTGTAAATTTACAAAGTGTTATGGTACAGCAATACATTTTATCATAAATAGTTTTCTAATTCACATTGTCCTAACCAAGACAAATTTTACTTGAGCAATAGGCTTAAAAAACACATTTAAATCAATGTATTATATGAAATTATACAGTATTTGAAGTTGGTCACATACATTAGTACTTGAGTAAGACATCTGAGGGCTCTTGAAGACAGTTTTATATTGCCTTATTTTTAGAACATGGTCATTAATGCCAAAAGAATCTGCAGCCTAAGGAACTCTAAAGTCTGATAATCAAACAGAACTGAGATGATACACTTATTAGAGTTCAGGGCTGCCTTCTCATGTATACAGTCAGATGCCATAAGAGGAGGTTACTTACCGGTAACTGGTGTTCTTCGAGAAGTGTGCTCCTGGCCATTCCCTTGTAGGTGTCTGCACGCCCCGCGCACGGCATGCCGGAATTTTTTTCCCCTAGAGTACCCGTAGGGTCGGCTGTAGCGCCCCCTGGAATGGCGCCGCTGCCACTACCTATATAGTCCCCAGCCGACCTGTCCCTCCTCAGTTCCTTCTACCCTGAATGTCTGAGGGGAGGTGGGAGGGATTGGAATGGCCAGGAGCACACTTCTCGAAGAACACCGGTTTCCAGTAAGTAACCTCCTCTTCTTCTTCTTCGAGTGCTGCTCCTGTCCATTCCCTTGTAGGTGAGTATCTAGCCTTACCTTGGAGGTGGGAGACATCACAGACAGATTGCAGCACCGCCCTTCCCACTGCCGCATCCTGCTGCACTTGCTGGGTGATGGCATAATGCTGCACGAAGGTGTGCGGAGAGGACCACATCGCCGCCTTGCATATGTCTGCAATCGGGACTCCCGCTAGGAATGCCGCTGAAGCGGCCTGGGCCCTCGTTGAATGGGCCGTCGACCGTGGCAGGTGCCTACCTCCCAGCTTGTAACACTCCTTAATGCAAGCTGCAATCCAGGAAGCGATCCTTTGCGTAGACACCGGCTGGCCTCTCTTGGAGTTCGCCACTGCCACAAAGAGCTGGGGGGTCTTGCAAAAAGGCTTCGTCCTTTCGATGTAAAAGGCCAGCGCCCTACGCACATCCAGGGTATGGAGGGACCTATCCTCCTCCGACGCATGGGGCTTTGGACGAAAGACGGGCAGGCAAATGTCCTGGTTCACATGGAATTGTGACACCACCTTGGGCCTAAAGGATGGGTGTGGACGTAACTGCACCTTGTCCTTAAAAAACCAGAGTGTATGGCGGCTCCGCCACCAGGGCACGCAGCTCCGACACCCTTCGGGCTGACGTGATTGCCACTAGGAACATGACCTTCCATGAAAGGTATAGCAGCGAACACATCGCCAATGGCGCGAATCCCCTTGGCCGCTGAGCTGACGCCCTGTGGACCTACAGGCCCCCCTGCCCCTCCGCCTGTCATTGTCCTGGCAGTGGTGGTATGGCCGCGAGGGAGGAGGGGGCGGCTTAAAGTGCTTCCTTTGGCTTGCTGGGGCGTGGAGTCCCAAGGACTTAATCAACACCCTGGAGTCCTTCAAAGTCTGGAAACAGGCGTCTGTCTGTTGGGAAAACAGTTCTGGCCCTTCGAAGGGCAAGTCCTGTATGGTGGCCTGGACCTCTTGCGGCAGCCCCGACGCCTGCAACCATGAGCTCTGCCGCACAGTAACCCGCGAAGCCATGGAGCGGGGTGCTGCGTCGGCTGCGTCTAAGGCCGATTCCAACAGGGCCTTGGACATAACCTTGCCCTCCTTGATGGAGGCTGACAGGGCTGCTCTGGAGTCCTGCTCCATTGAGTCACTAAAGTGCTCGAGGGCTGACCAGGTATTGAACATATACTGGCTGAGGATAGCCTGCTGGTTGGCTATCCTCAGCTGCAACCCCCCAGTCGAACCTTGTGGCCAAACAGGTCCAGCTTTTTAGTGTCCTTAGACTTGGGGGTCGACCCTGGGCGACCTTGCCTCTCCCATTCATTCGCCGCAGCTACCACCAACGACCTAGGAGTGGGGTGGGAGTAAAAATGTCCATACCCCTTAGAGAGAACAAAGTACTTCCTTTCTGCTCGTTTGGCCGTGGGGGGAATCGAGGCAGGGGTGTGCCACAGTGCCTTGGTGGTGTTCTGTATAGTTTTAATAAAGGGCAGGGCAATGCAGCTTGGGCCTTCAGGGAGCAGAATGTCCACCATGGCATCCGCGTCCTCCTCTGCCTGGATATTTAAACCGGTGGCTACTCGGCGGAGAAGCTTCTGGTGAGCCTTAGCATCGTCCAGAATAGCCAACGGCTTGGCCCCTGCCACTGCCTCGTCTGGGGGCGAAGAAGACGACTCCTCGAGATCCGGACCTCCCGATGGCACCCTGGACCTCGTGTTGCAGCCTCTGCTGGCCAGGCTAGCCTGGTCCTGCTCGTCCCTCAAGGACTCCACCGCTGATGCCTCCCCAGTACCGGGGGGGAGCGCCGAGCGAAGCAGATGGCGCAGACCTGATGCCCGCACTCAGCATGGGGGCTCCTGGAACGAAACCTGGGCCCTGGTGGGCGGCCCAAGGAATCCAAAAAGGCCACTGCATCCCAGGCTGCCACCCCGACCACTGGGTGTGAAATGGCGGTGCCGCAGGGGCCTGTTGAGGCTGCGTGCTCGCCTCCTTATGCAAGCCACACAGTGCTGACTCTTCTACGGAGCTCATGGAAGGGCTGGACCGTGGGGACCACGGCGGTGCTGATGAGGACTGCACCAGGAAATGGCGCCGACCTTCTTCTTGGTGATTATGGTGCTGGCAGACTGGTGAAGCGCCGTGCCACGTAGCGGTCAGGGAGCGGAAGCAGGGAGCCCCAGCCACTGCCACCACTGTCGGCGGTACCGGTGAACAGTGCCATTGAATAGGAGACGCTACCCGGCTGCACACACGACCGGCCATGAGGGGGGTCGGTTTCCCTCGTGATGGTACTGACCCCGGCACCAGGCCCGCAGTCGGTGCCCCTGGGGCCTGACGGTTTCTGCGCCGCTGCGAAAGCCTCAGGCATAGCCAGCAGGATCAAATCCTCTTCTAAAATGTCTCTGGTAGGAGAGGAGGTTGACAGCGGGCTGAGTGGTCTCTCAGGACGGTCCTGCACCAAAGCTGGGGACAGGGAGATGGGTCGGCCAACACGGCTCTGCTCAGTGTCCCCTCCCACTGCCGCTCGGCGTGGCAAGTGCCCTCTATCCACGTGCTTCTTCTTAGGCGGTACCGGGGACGACGACCGGCACCGGGGCTCCCGATGTGACTTGGGGCGGTTAGGCTTCGGTGCCGACGATGCAGAGGCGCTCTGCACCGACAGTGCCGTACTCAATCCTGAGTCGCCTGGTGCGGGACGAAGGGCTTCTTCCATCATGTGGAGTTTCAGCCGTTGAACCCTGTCTTTCTGAGTTCGCAGCTTGAAGCCTCTACAAATTTTACACCTCTCGGCGAGGTGAGCTTCGCCCAAGCACAGTAAACAATTGCTGTGTGGATTGTCCACGGGCATGGGCTTCCTACACTGCCCACAAGTTTTAAAGCCCGGCATAGCCCGGCCCCGAGCGGGCACTGTATAACTAACTAACTACTAACTATTAACAACAAACAACGAACTTCGGGTACTCCGACAAGAAGCAGCCACGTGCAACTTGCTCGAAGCCACGGAACGTTCCAGCGACCAACAGGGCGGTGAGAAGGAACTGAGGAGGGATGGGTCGGCTGGGGACTATATAGGGAGTGGTGGCAGCGCCACTCCAGGGGGCGCTACAGCCGACCCTACGAGTACTCTAGGGGAAAAAAATTCCAGCGTGCCATGCACGGGGCGTGCAGACACCTACAAGGGAATGGACAGGAGCAGCACTTGAAGAACAAATGGATGCAACAAATAATCACAGAGTATTTTCTAAAAAAAAAAAAAAAGGTTGCTCTCAGTCTTGAGGACTAACTCCTTTTGAACTGTCATTGGCCAGGATGATCAAGAGGCACATCATTAACAACTCTGCATTACCTACCTACTGCTATTCAGAATAAGATTCTATTGGAAGCAGAAACATGAGAAATATTTTGATGCAGTGACTTACAGCTATGATTTACTACTGTAAAAGTTAAGACATAAGGCTCTAAAATGTCAATACTGGATACCACTGCATCTCATCCTCTCTTAAAAGATCCAAACTATTTTTAAAAAATAATCCTTAGTTCTGCTGTTAACAGCTTGAGTATTCAGCAGTATCAATATTTCACTTTAAAACTGACACCAAACAATGTGAATGAGCAAATAGAAAGAAAAACTATTTCTCAGATTGAGTTTCTTTTCAGTTTCAAGCACTAACTTAGTCCATGATGCCAAAAGGGTGTGTTCTAATCCTACCAAGCTAGTAGGGAGGGGATGACAATCATCAACCCGGTAGTAACATGACAGAACAGATAACACCATGCACCCATTCTGTAAATGCAGTCGGTGGCCTTAAAATTACCTGTAGGGTTTCATTTTTTGGTGTTCTAGAGAGTCTCTTTCGTGGAGTTCCCTGAGGAGGATATTCAAACCTGAAAAAAATTGAACAGAAGAAAACAATTGTTTAGCTAATGTCACATTTCTGATGGCTAACTGTAAAACTTACATAAAATACTGTAGTTATTGTCCTCTTCCAGTAATGACACTGTTATTTAACTGGGCAGAGGTTTCCCGACCGGGGGTGGGGGAGGAAGAACATTACTGCACACATTTTATCCACAGCAATGAATAACTAGCAAATCTGATTCCTTCAGATATATCTGGTTCCTCAGATGCCACTCTGCCTTTTGACTGATTTCTGTTAAACCTTCATAGTATTATATAAAGTTGTTGCTATATGTACATTGATCTATTTGCTACAACACGGTACACACATTTAATTGTAAGCATCTACCACAATCAGAGCTTTGCTTTTGTTCCTACAACAATGGATCACTGTCTATGTTCGAATCAAAGCCTTACTGATACATAATGAGAGTTGTAGGTTTTTTTCCCCTAGTATGTGTATTTGTGTGGCAAGAAAGGGGGTGTAAATTACTACAGACACAAAGAAGGAGCATAATCAAATGAGTTTGCGAACCACAGCACTAGGGCATAGTTGTGAATTTTTCTCCAAAAAGTCCATTGTGATAACTGAGCCTACAAATCTACCCTAACTGTGAGCACAACTGTCAAAAGCATATGAAAGTTCATAAGATGTCAAAATAACATGCAACAACAACTGTTGATAAGAAAGGACATAAAAAGGAAATAAAGATTGATTTAAACACCTAGTAACATAACTCAAGGACCTCATTAAGCGGATGCTTGGTAAACAAGAGAAACATGAACAAGAATCAGTGAACCAAACTGCTGGACGAAATAATGCAGGAAGAGCTGTTTCACCCATCATTCCCTTTTTGGTTTCTTAAAAAAAACTTGCTACTGGAGCAAGAACCAACATCCTGGTTGCCACCCCTACTATCTCTTGGGACCTGAGGCATTCATCATCCTGATCTCAAGAGATCTCTTGACCAGACCAGGTGAGAGGGAGGGACCCAGATCATATCACCACCTCTCTCAGTTCCAGTCAAATCCCAAATACCTCCTGAAATGAAATGCAATCAGACCTCTCAATTAACTTCTTTTTTCCCGTCAAAGGACAATTATTAATATCTAAGTTTAAGAGGTGTCAAACAAGGGGATTTTCTTTCTCAAATCTGTCTCTAGCTAAATCAAAAGGGAACAAGGGGTATTCGTAAAATAGAAGCCTTATTTGTAGAGCCCTGCACCGATACAAATATGGGGATCCATATCCGATCTGCATCCACAAGAAATGGTCCGTAGATATTCACATATTTGCAGGGCTCTAGCTCTGTGCAGATAAAAATATGTGGACCTGTGTCTGATCTGCCTCCACAAGAAATGGTCTACAGATATCCGCATTGTATCCGCAGATGTGGATATCCACGGATTTCCAGAGCTCTACTTATTTGGTAGTTTCCATTTCAACTGTTTTTCCCTCTTTATTTTAACAAAAGGTTACAGGGATTTTTAACCGTGCGTTTGCCATGGTACTAAGGGGACTGATTAACCCCAAACTTTATTTTACACTGTTTGATACTGGACACTGACAGAATTACATTAATACCTTTGACCCTTTAGTCCATGTATTCCAACTAAATTAACATAACACATCTAACCTTGGGAAAAAAGTCAAACCAGGGTAACAGCAATGTTGTCATGAATAGCTTATCAGTAAATATTTAATGTTTTAATGGTCTAGCTTTCTGAACATATTCTATAAAGAAATATGAAGCACAAAATTAGATTAAGATTTATTTAAAGAATAAAAACAAAATATTTTATTCTTAAATAAAAGGGGAAAAACAGATACCCTCTTCGGTTCTGACCCCACAAAGAGATTTGAGTACAGTGGGGACCCGTTTACGTGTGGGTGTCAGGGGACAAGCACCTGGTGACCACGTGTAAACTGGCCTGCACGTAAACGGGACCGGAAGGTCGCTGCCCTGTAGAAGGACCCGGGGCACCAGCCTAGGCCCTGCTCCCTGGCCATGGGCCATGCCCCCAGACCCGCTTCTGTGCTGGGGCCCAACCCAGCCTCAGGAGCCTGCTGCCACCAGCCTGGCCCTGGATCCCCAGCCAGGGGCAGGGCAGAGAGCGGCGACCACTTCCGGCCCTGTCGTAGGCCACGCCGCCCGCAGCTGCTTTTCCCTGCCCTGTCCCAGGCTGGGGATCCGGGGCCAAGCTGGCAGCAGCAGGCACCTGAGGCCGGGTTGGGCCCCAGCACAGAATCGGGGCCAGGGAGTGGGGCCTGGGCCGGTGCCCGGGGTCCGTTCCTGGGGCAGCAACGCTCCTGGTCCCATTTACACAACGCACGTTAATTTGGGGCCTTTGGGTGACATGACGCTACCGTGCATTAAACAGCTCTGCACGCAAACCAGTTGCGTGGTAACAGGTCTCCACTGTAGGTAGTTTCCTGTATCCTCATGAAGCACCACTGAACTCAGTGGAGCTCCTTTCAGATGCAAGAGTCTTGCTTGCCTCCTTCATTGCTACTCACCTGAAAGAACGATCAACAATAGTGAAAACATCTCCATGCTTCAGATGTGCAGGCTGCTGAAAACTCTTACCATTCAATTGTGTTGGATTGACAGTACTTAAATTAATCAAGACTGCCTACAAATGAAACAAAAACCACTAGTTCAGTAACTCGAAGAGATGCAATGTCAGCATATAATGCAATTAGAAACAGAACAACCTACCTCTTTGTTCTCATTGACTTCAATTTTACAATGTTCTTTTGAGACTTGAGGCAGCTGTATGCGGATATCACACTCTGTTTTCCTTTGGTTGAAGAGCACAACTTTAGCTTAAAATAAACACTTAAGAGAACAAAGTCTTTATTTTAGAGAAATTGCTTCTGTGCTATGTACCTGATCGCTTAATACTTACAAAAATGTTATGATACTGTCTGAAAATACAATATTTAAGTCAGTAAAAGCACCAAGAAACCCTAAAGCAAAATTTAAACTAAAAACATACTATTAAAAATTGCAGCTTCTTAAACCAAACTATTCCCTTTCTGACTTTATACGTCAAAATAAAATTGAACACTGCACGCTGGCATTTCTGACTGGCACATTACACCTATGGCTCATCAATACTGATTCTTAATATTTCCATCAATAGGGTGGTGGTGATGGGGGAAGTCACGCATAGTCTCTAACAAAAGCTAAGAACTAGCTGGACATAGAACAGTGGTCTCAAACTCAAATCAGCACACAGGCCGCATGAGGACTAGTATGTTAGCTGGAGGGGCACACCACTGAAATCTTTCCAATACAACAATATTGCAAATATTGGTAACAATAGTGTCATTGCAGGCCCCAGGAAATAGCATTAGGGGCTGCATGCGGCCCACAGGCCACATGTTTGAGACCCCTGATGTAGAATCACTAGTTGCAGAGACAGTTTTGGAAAAATCACCACTGGAAAAGCCCTGCTACATCTCTGCTGTTGCTAGCAACAGTGCAAAGTTTCTCAAAAATCACAGAGATATAAAACCATTAGGTTACAGATTTCTCTCTCCCACAAGCCTTACTTTTCAATCACATATTTACTCTAACTTGACAGCATTAGTGAATAATATTCTGCTACATATTTACCCACATTTATGCCATCAAATATTCGTTTCAGACTTGAGGATTCACACCATGAACATTTAGTTCCTGGATAAAAAGCAACATACTGGCTAAGATGCTTAAATACTTTCAGCGTACTGTGTTCAGCTCAGTTTCTCCTCCTTGTTTCTTATGAGAAATGAAAAATGGAATGTTGACATTACATTTTTATAACTGAGTATGCAACATGCTTAACAGAGGTGATGATGATGATGCAGTACACACCTCTGTTTCATGCTCTCTGCTGACCCATACAGGTATATCTTCACCAGTTTCACACTATTCAAAATTTTTAAATTTATTTTGAAACTGTAAATTCTATAGTTTATTTTTTTTAAATGAAAGTATAGACTCTGAAAAGCAAGACAAGAGAGTTCAAGAGAGGTGCCAGTACACTGTACCACCATGCACTGGCTCAATCTGCATTCCCCATGGCAGCAGCAGATCTTCTCTAGCTTTTACCTTTAGTCCCAACTTCATTCTTGGTTGTTCTTTTAAGTGATCTCCTCCCTCTTCCTAAGTGTCTGCCCCCTGCTGGCCAACTATGAGTCAATTTGGGACTTTTCATCCCCACAAGCTCCCTGATAATGCTGTATTCTCCAGGTTCCCCTTTACTACAGAGTAAAGACAAGACAAGTAGCTATGATAGGCAGTGAGAGGGTGAAAATTCAATTGTTTATTCCGGAAATTAGTCTGACTTTTTTTCCTCCATTAAAAACCATTCTGTTACCAGTCACTCACAAATTAAAACATTTATTTGTATTAAACAGCATTTGTTCAGTTAAAATACAAATAAACATACAACACTAATAAGAACAAAATGTTCTCTTACTGCACATAAACACATTTCTAACATTTTCAATTCTTACCTTCCAAATAAACAGGAACTTGCAGTGAGTGGGAAATGGATGCCATCGATCCCATTCCGTTTGATGATGATAATTTTCCCAAAAAGTGGCATCTTTAAAACTGGGATTCTTACCTGTAAAAGAATGTCAAATTTACTATCCCAAATAAAGAGCTACATATTTATGAATATAATTTGTACAGTCAAGGTACAGCTGTTCAAAACAATTATTCTCTATAATTTACATGCAGAAGGATCCCAAAGTTTCCTCAATCAAGAGGTTTTGGGGAACCTGTTAAATATGTAATCACCATACACAATAGATTACGACAGAATGTGAAAGTCAGCACATGTCTAAAGAAAATGACGTTTGGCTTGTGTCTGGCTGAAGGAGTAATTATATCAGGCTTATATAAAGAGTTACTTATCTATGTTTACATTTTTTTGGTATTTAAGTATCACAGCATTTCCATAACTTAATACTATAAAAAGAGGTAATATAAACTATGTTGACCTAAATGAATGTGACTTGAAAGATCCTTCAAGTACAAAACTTTGCCTCAACTATCCTTAACTTTCTTATGATTGGTTATAAGCTTTCTTATATGCTGAAGTGTTTCCTCTAATGCTGTCAACATCTTTTAAACAGGGAAGAAATGACGATATACATGGAAATCATTTGAAATGACACAAAATGCTGTCATATATACAAAGAAAAATACAATTCTGTTCTTCAATTCTTCAGTTATATAAATGTAAGATGTTGCAATAGGGCACAAGCTTTCATATAAAAGAATGATTTTTTTACATTGACTGTATCTATATGAAGCTGTATTACAAAAGCAGCCCTGACAAATCTCAATCATTCACAAAAGAATAACTCCCTAATTTGAAGTTAGTGTTAAGACAACTTTAAGCATTTAAAAAAAAAAAAAAAACACACACACACACACACCAACTGTAGGTAAACATACAATTAAGAGATAACTTGAAAAAAAAAAAATCACATTTTTATTTATGAAGTTTACTTTCACTGTACCCCTACATAACCAGTCTATTTCTCCACTGCTTAAAGAATAGAAAACCCTTTATAAGTTTTCTTTTAATTCACATTACTGTGGCAACCTCTTTACAGGATAAATACATTTTTTAAGAAAAAATATTCCACTGTCCCTTTAACACATCTGCATTACAAAACTATCTTACACTATTTAAACTAAAGGAAATTTATAAAACCATTTACTATCCACACTATTTACATTTCTTGGAATCCTTTTCTCACAAGGACAATTGAACTGATAGTTTCAGCTGATTTCAACCAATTCAATTTTGATCACACTACTAGCACTGATTCCATTCCTTGTTTTCAATTAAAAGTACTCATCTTTTGCATTTTTTTTGGTAAGCATAATTTTATATTCTCATTTTATGTAATGTTATTAAAATTTCCAAACATTGTGTCAAATTCGACAACATCCCTTTAACAGCATCTTCATTTTTGGACAGTGGGCATTTAAATGAGACTGCTTAAGCCAGTGTTCCACAATCAGTGTGCCACAGCACACAGGTGTAGCATTAGGTCTGTGCGAGTGTACCACACTCTTTTTTGAAAGCCTATTCAAAGAGCTCTGGATTGGATAAACTGGCTCATGAATATTCATGAGTCCATTTGGAAACTATAAGGTGGTGTGCCTCAAATTAAAGGTAGTAAGGTGTGCCAGGGCAGAGAAAATATTGGGAAGCTCTGGCTTAAACACTTCGTATCCAAGTGTTTGGAACTTCTGTTCCCCCCCTTTTAAAGATCCAAGGCAAGCATAAAATGAACCAGCACAGCACCCGTACAGGTTTCTAAATTGATTCATCCTCTGCAAAAAAAGGCTGTGGGAAGATTTTAGGGGGCAGTGTGATGCCCCCATGTAGATAGGAACAAAACATGACTCCGGGAGGAGGGATTGTGTGTCAGCCACTCAGTGCCGGTCACAGCCAGACATTTACAGAACTGATTAGAGAAGAGCCTCCAGGTCAGTGGTTCCCAACATTTTCTCTTCCCTGGCACACCCTGCTACCTTTAATCAATTTGATGCACACCACCATATAGTTGCCAAACGAACTCATGAATATTCATGAGACAGTTATCCAATCCTGAGCTCTTTGAGTAGTTCTTCAAAAAATTTTGTGGCACACTTGCTCAGACCCACTGGCACACCTGTGTGCCACGGCACACTGGTTGGGAAACTGCCTAGGTCACCCGTGTGCCATGAGTGCATGGATGTGCCATACAATTTTTTGAAAGCCTACTCAAAGAGAGCTGGATTGGCTCATGAATATTCATGAGTTCATTTGGAAACTATATGGTGGCATACCTCAAATTCATTAGAGAGAGCAAGGTGTGCCAGGGCAGAGAAAACACAGGCAACCACCGCTCTAGACCAGTGTTTCCCAACCAGTGTGCCACAGCACACAGGTGCGCCATACATTTTTTTTTGGAAACCTACTCCAAGAGCGCTGGATCGGTTTATGAATATTCACGAGTTTATTTGGAAACTACAGGGTGGCGTGCCTCCGATTCATTCAAGGGAGCAAGGGGTGCCAGGGCAGAGAAAATGTTGGGAATCGCTGCTCTAGAAAATGACAGATCAGCAGAAGAAATCATCACTCTCAGGACGAGGGGATGTGGAAAGTTCCCCTCATTATCCCCGCCTCACCCAGGCGCAGCCGCACGTACCCCGTCATGCTGCTCAGCCCGTCCACGCCGCTTGCTGGGGCACCCCCGCCGCCTCCCACAAAATCAAGCTTGAGCTTTGCGCGGCCGGCGACGAGAAACAGCCGAAACCCGCCGGTTGCCCCCGCCGCCCCCCACACGCAGCCGCAGCCCCGGCCGGGGGCTCCCCGGTTCCCGCCGCGCGCTCGCAGCCCCGCGGCCCGTTGGGGGGCCGGTGAGCCGCTCCTACCTGGCCGGCTGCCCCGCTCCCTCAGGCGGACCCCGCCGCCATGCTCCCTCCCTGAGGAGACGCCGCGTCACTCTGCGCGCGCGCGCGGGCGGGCGGGCTCCCACTCCGGCAGCTCGACTAGCCGCCCCCCAGCGCCGCCTCACTCCGCCCTCCGCCGCCCTCTCCCAGCGGACACAACCGGCCCGCCGTCCTACCTGCCCGCTGCTCTCGCCCACCTGCGGGGAGAAATCAGCCTCGCCCAGCCGCAGACAGCCCGGCCGCCGCCGCGGGCATCCCTCCCGCCGGGACTATTTCGCTTCCCGCTGAGGCGGAAAGATACAGGCGCTGCGACGAGCCGGGATCGAACACCCCCATTCGAAAAGGCGCGCGAACGGCTGTGAGTGGTGGGAGCTGGGTCACGTGACACAAAGGCGCCCAATGGCAAACGCGGGGGCTGTTGAATTTCAAACGGCCGGCGGGCGGGAAGCGGAAGGGCGTTGAGGGAGACGTTGCTGTTTGAGACGTTGCCCGGGAAATAGTTCCGCCTTCGCGGCCTACGCTTCCCGCCGTCTCGTCCGGGCCAGCAGCCCTCGGCGCCTCCTCCCCCGGCCCTTACTGGCCCAGGGTGACAGAGCCTGGCCTAGTCCGCCCGTGTGAGGCCTGAGGCAGGAGCTGTGACGTCAGATAGCACAGCACCGACCTGGAGCAGGCAAGGCTAGGGTTACCAGAAACCAAAGCATGGCAAGGACGACACCTGGAGAAAATATATTAATACACTATTCTTCTGTTTTTAGGGAGCCCTGGAGCACTTCCCCTGAAAAACAAGGTGTTCCAGCCTACCTAGAGTAGAATCATAGGGTTGGAAGGGACCTCATGAAATCATCGAGTCCAGCCCTTTGGGACTTGAACCCAGGACCTTCTGCATATTAAGCAGAACCCCCGTAAGTAAAAAGCCAGACAAAATCATAGTATTCTTAAAATGCCTGACGAAGGGAAGACGTGACAGTAAAAAGGATGTGTCCACCTTTTGCCTGATGGCTGGTAACCATAGGCAAGAGGAGGTGAAGGGCTGCCCATAGGTGGCCCTGTGATTTTTATTTAAAGGGTTAATTTGCAGGTTTATATTCTAGTAAGGTTTTAAAAAAAGAAGTGGGATTGATTTTTTTTTTTTGCATGTTGCATGGGTTTTTGGGGACAGGGGTGTCTTGTTTATTAGCTTGGGTTTTTTATTTGGATTTTACATTGTATGCTTCTTTTGGCTTAAGGTGGTGTGTCATTTAAGGTATATGCATGATGCATACCACAACAGTGACCTAGCTGTGTCTGTATTAGTGGAAAAATATCATGGCAATTGACATGCCTATTTAAAAAATAAAAAACCTCAATGGTAAATGTTAAATAAATTTCAGGTGATGACTGGACCATTCTGTCACAACATTTAGTAAAGTGAGTCAGCTGAGTGAGAGGAAAATATATGGGGGGAGCACAAAACCCATCTTTTTTTTTTTTCTTTAGCGGAAAGCCTCAGGAAATGTGGCAATGACACGAGAGCAAGAGAGCTCCACATCTACACACAGCTGAAATATTTTCACAGTAGAAAGTGCCTCAGTCCTATGAAGGGTATTTTTTTTTTTTAAAACTGAGTTATGTTTTAAGATGGTTTTTAAGTGGTTTGGGAAGGTAAGTTCAGAAGTTCTGCACAGACTAGTTATAGTTTGTTCATCCTCTAATTTATATATCTCTGTCATTCTTCAGATTGTAAGATGTGCAGCTCTTGCAATCACCAACCATATCAATTTTCCTCTCCTTTAGAGATTCATCTGTGTGGCACTAGCGCATGTGAACTATATGTTGAACCTTCCTTAAAGATGATCTATGAAAGGAAAAACATTACTTTTGTAGCAGATCTTTGGCTTCTGTAAGATACTTTAAAAAAGGCTGAAAGATACTTTTACTTTTAAGGAAGTGTTGTTTTTTCTTTAAAACCTTAGTTAATATCAAGTTTTATGTTCTCTATTTTATTTGAGTTTATAGTGGATTTTAGTTTGGGTGACTAGTAAATGGAATAGGACCTTTCTCAGTTTTCAAAATTGAAGGATGTATTAAATCCTTCACAAAATAAATATTTGTTAGGAATTAGCATTAAGTAGTTGATTACAGAAACAAACACTTGAACTAAACAAGCCTTGCCTTCCCCTCTCCAATCCTCACATTTCAGTTTGAGTGTCATAATTCCATTCTGTGTTCCCACAGAGCTCTCCAGCAAGAACAAGGTGGTAAAGTGCATATTTCTGAAAAAAAAAACCTTTTGAAATAAAAATCCTTATATTGTGTGATTTCAAATGTTTTTCAGACTCTACATTCTTGTTTTAAAGAAAGTTCTTGTGCTTGAAAAGAATCTACATCACTAGTTCACACCTTTTTTGGTGTGATAGCCATAGATATCACTTTTACAGCCTTAAAGGACCACTAATCTCCACCAGGAGCCAACCCTTCTCATGCTGCAGCTGAATGGAAGGAGTCCTCAATCTCCCATCCTGACTGCATCAGGGAAACTGTGTGCACAAAGCCAATGCCAGTGGGGTGAGAGTGGGAGTGTGGAAACTGGGCTTTGCCATGGGCCAGCCCTCCCCACCCTTCCCCTGGGCTTGCTGCTCTGCCCCCAGGGCTGGCCTCTTTCCCGGTGGGGCAGGGGCCCCCCATGGGCTGATTCTCCCTGGGCCCTGCACCCTTAGAGGGAGGTCCCTTCCTGATGCACTACTGCCTCAAATCTCATGCAAGACAAATAGAAAAGGTAGCACTCACCTGTGAATAGCCATTTATCTCAATGAACTGCTCAGCTCCAAAAATTATAACCTTTTAAAATGAAGACAGGAAAAAAAAGCTTAAAACTATGAAAAACTTTAGGTTGCTACACACACAAAGTCAATGTGTTAGGCAAACAAAATATAGTGGTCACTACTAGCTATTATAATGGTAATATCATTTACACATATTCAACAGTATATGCTGTAATTGATTTGTTTTCTTTTGAATATTTATGAAATTGCTCAGGTGATCTAAGGGAGGGAAAAGGGCAAAGAGATTCACTACTGCCTAAAAGGTATTTGTTACCTACTTGGCTGGAATAGGCTAGGCAATACATCTCCCTTTGTATAAACATTTCTCACTTAATGCTATGTTTTGCTACCCCAAAAAGGATTTTGATAGGTGCTAAGAACAGAATTTTCAAAAGTGCTTAAGGAACTTAGGGGTACAAACTCTATTGACTAGCAATGGCACCTGTGCACCTAATCATTACTAGTTAGGAGTGTAGGTACTGTTTGTTATTTTAAATAAATAAATAGGTAAATGTGGCACAATGACAATTTATCTCTGCTGTTTTAAATTCAGCACTCCTAAAGATTACATGGATAATAAGATTCAGGGATCATCATGCTGTAGCCTAGAATGTCTGAGAATGTGAAGCAATCGAAAGCATAGTTGCAAGTTGTTTTGTTTAGAATATTGCAGGGTTCAATCATCACTTTTCATGACCAATGTTCCCTCTAAGCTGCCCGGCCATGCAGTCCCTGCTGCTACGTGGCGCAGGGAACGCTGCCAGCTGAGCACAGCGAGCAGCTGCAGTCCCTGCCCTGGCAGAAGACAAGTCTTCCAGCCAGCTGAAAGCTGCTCTGAGCTGGGAGTTTTTAAAGTTCCCACTTTTAGTAAGCTCTTACTGAGCACACGCAGAGCCTCTGCACATGCTCAAGGAGAGCTCCTCTGACCGGAGGAGTGGTCGGGGGCCAGGCCATGCTGCTCCAGTGGCCGGGGGGGGGGGGGGTGATTGTGGACAGGGCAGGGGGAGTCGGCCGTGAAAGGGGGCGAGGGTTAGAGAGAAGATGGGGTTGGGCCAGCTGGGGGGACTATGGGGGGCAGGATCAGGCCAACAAGGATGTGACTGGGAGAGCAGGGGGACAGGATTGGGCCTGCAGGGGGGTTGGCGGGCCCCATGTAGCAAGCAACATGTTACTCAGCTGCCTTTGGGCCTTAGGGGGAACATTGTAGGACCTATTATCAAATGTTTAAGTTTTTGGTCATTTTGACTTCACAAGCCACACCCACATGGCACGGAGCTATAGTACGCATTTATGTATGCCATGTCAAGAATCCTACAATATTGCAGTACCAGAGTTAACACAACCAATTATCACCTTTACTCTACAGTTAATTTTCATGCAACAATTATATTAGTAGTATGAGGGAGTGTACACAGATTACTTGGCCCAAATGCACACCTGTGTAAACCACAGACCTTCAGGTATTAGTTTTAAAATATAAAATAGCATTATCAAACATTTGAAGGAGAGCTGATGCAGTGTGTCCTATGTGCTCCCACATTCAACTGTACATGATGTTGCTGAGAACAGATGTCACTAATAGCTAGGTGTTTTTGTTGTGGAGAGGGCCAAAGAAAGCTTTCCTGCTAGTTTAATCTGTACATTGACATATATGGCTTTCTAAATCAATTCAGTTAAATTGACTTACTCCTATAGTGTAAAACAAACAAGGAGTTTTGTAGCATTTTTAAAGACTAACAAATCTATTAATCGCATGAGCTTTTGTGGAAGAAAGCCCATGAGATTAATAAATTTGTTAGTCTTTAAAAGTGCCACAAGAATCCCTGTTTTGCTGACCTAGACTAACAGTTACCCCTTTGGAACTTCCCATAGTGTGGAAACTCAAATTTGCTTAGGAGTGCTATTATCAATCTCGCTCAATTCAGTTTGCTACCAAAGAAAGTTGTGAGAAAAAAGGATGGTCCAATGAGTTGGGGACTGGATTAATCTTCAGTATACAGGAACCCTTTTCCGTTACAATCTTCCTTTGTGATCTTGGTCAAGTGACTTAGGGCTTGTCTTCACACAGTTTACATACCACTTTAAACTAATACAGCTAAATCAGTGCAACTCCTTGCTCAGACATGACACAGTTACACCGTGTAAATGTGCTTATAACAAAATGTGCTACACCACTACAAATCCTAGGTTCCTCTGATCTAAAATGAGACACACAGACATTAGAATGTGGGTCATTATAAGTACCTAGGATAGATAAATTTGACTAGATCAACACAGAAATCATTTAGTTAAATCAGTGCAGTTTTTAAGTACACCAACCATAAGTGCTTGTCAGTGGTTTGATTTAAAAAAGCATTTATAATATGGAAAATAATTTTGTGCTCTCAGGAGGATCAGATAGATAGCATGCTAAGTATTTTCCATCTCTGATGTCTAATAATACTTTTTGTTTAACTACATTTCTTAAATTTTATCTTTCATTTTAGCAATGGAGATGCTCCCATTTTGTTTTTTTAGAAGACATCTTTTATATTATGGAGGGTCCAACAGCGACTACATAGTTAAGGGGTATGTCTGCATTGCTGCAGCTGTGCTAGTGCTGCAGGATCAATGCCACGGGGTAGATTGAGCACATAGTGGAGACTTGCTCAATCAATCCCAGAAGAGCTCTTTGGTTGACGCTGTACATCTACCCTTGCGAGAAACTTATGGCTCCAATGACCGGAGAGCATTTCTTGTCAGCACGGTGGAGTAGAGATGCTGCAATAAGTGAAAGTTAGTAAGTTGATGGGAGATATGCAAGCTACATCACATAGCTTGCATATGTGCCATCAGTAGCTGTCAGCAGTGAAGACCAGGGAAAGGCTGGGTAGAGGTTTGCACTGCATCTAGAATTAAAAGTCTTTTATTTCACTCTTACATAAGAATAGCTATACTGGGTCAGACTCAATGGTCCATCTAGCTTAGTATCTTGTCTTTTGACAGTGGCAAATTCAAGGTGCTTTGGGGGAGTGAACAGAACAAGCATTCATCAAGTGATCCATCCTCTGTCATCCATTTCCAGTTTCTACCAAACAGAGGCTAGGAACAGTCAGATGGTGCCTAATAGCCATTGATGGACCTATCCTCCATGGAATTACGTAGTTCTTTTTTTAAACCCTGTCATAGTTTTGGCCTTTACAACATCTGGCAAAGACAGACTGCATGTTGCATAAAGAAGTACTTTAGTTTGCTTTATACACAGTTTTCCTATACATACAGTAATATTACATTACAATAATATACTTAACACTATTAATACTATTACAAACTAACATTCTATGAGTGCTGACTAGGCAGTCAAAGAATGGGTGTGGTTAAAGATGACAGGTGCAAGTGTCTAGCTTTATTTACAATCATATCCATATATTATTAATAAGGAAAAATCATACTTCTCTCTAATTTAATCCCTCTGTTTCATCTTGCATCCCTTCTGATCTTTCAAGGCCACTGTTGCCATTCCTGCTGCTGAAATGGAATGCAATTCTTCTATGATGTTGTCTTCTGCTTCCTTGCTGCTGGTGTTTTTTGCTCTCCAGGTCTTTTCCAGTAGTCACAATTACCCACACACAAGCCTGTCAGCTCTTTGCCTTATATATCATTTTTTCAGATCTTTACAGATCCTTTCTGATTGGTTGCTTTCTTAATGTCAGTTAATGACTTTTTCTTACTCTGGGGGAAATCATCTTCAAGCAATCAGCTGTCCATGATACTAATTAGCTTTACCTGTTTCTCTCATACTTAGAGGAGTCCTGCTTCTCCAAAATGATAGCATTTTCAACCAATCAGCTATCTGATATGGTAATTAGTTTACTTGTTTACTCCAAACAGCTCATTCTTAGCTCCCCTATCTGATTTACAAACCACTCCCTTCAGGTATTAGGAGTGACCTTTATCTCATCCCATCCTCTTTCTGCTATTGGTCTGTTTCTTATTACTTTCTTTGTTTCTTTTTCTTCTCTGATGGATGGTATCATTGGTCAGCATTTTGGATTCCTAACTAAAACTCAGTCTAAACGATTATTAATGACTACTTATGAGAAGCTTTAAGGTTAAAAATTAGCAATATTACAGTTTGTCTAAACCTCATGATATGGTCACCATTTTTGTTTTTCTGATTAAAGCAAGCAAAATCTTCACTGTTTTTTCCCTCTTCTATTTATTTTTCAGTGGTGTGTGTAAATGCTGTCTCTGGTGTTGGTTTTCTTGCATTAATTAGAGCAGCTCGAAATCTTTTGTATCAGTCCCCTCTTTGTTAGGTGATATACTTATTTATCTACCCAATGCTTATGCATTTGATATTTGGGTTTGTCCACAATTGGCTCAAGGCTCCCCTTTGAGACTGAGCAGAAAACTCTTCTTACTGGCTTAATTCCTTACCATCCCCGATTCTCATGAAGGCTGCACTTTCTTGCGCACCATCATGGTTAATTATGGACTGTATATATTTAAGCCACCTAAAGGCACATCCTTGATGGCCTGATGGACAACAGGTGCAATGCTATAGGTTAGCAATCAGAAAGTCCTCCACATAGTGACCACAGAGTCCGTTGGCCTGGCTGAAGTGTCTGTGAGGCAATGTTCCCTGTAAGCTGCGCTGGCGCGCTGCAGCGCAGCCCGCCGCAGCCGCCAGCACAGGGAAGGCTGCCGGCAGTGCACCGCCAGCAGCCAGAGTCCCTCCATAGAGCTCCTGTGGAGCAGGGAGTTTTGAAAACTCCCGCCCAGAGAAGCTCTAATGGAGCATGCCCAGAAAATCGGAGCATGCTCCGTAGAGCTTCTCTGGCCCAGGAGTTAGGGCTGGGCCGTCCTGCTCCAGTCCAGCCCTAAGGTAAGTTTGGGGGGGGGCTGGGGGGGCGAGCGGGAGCAGGGGGGCATGCTGCCAGGAGCGGGGGGGGGGCGATGCCGGGAGCGGGGCTAGCAGGAGTGGGGGGGATGCCGCCGGGAGCGGGGGGGGGGGAGTGCAGCGAGCAACAGGAGTTGCTCAGCTGCCCTCTCCCCTTAGAGGGAACATTGCTGTGAGGTCAAGGGCAGATTGCAGGGATATCCTGGCCACCAAGCAGCCTAATAATAGAGATAGGAAATTAGTGTTCTGTGTTAGTTAAATAGTGTTAAGAATATTGTTATAGTTCTTTTCGATTTATATAAGGGGTGGCCAAACTTATGGAACTCAAGAGCCACACAAGTTGATTATTAAACCTTCAAGAACCACATTGAGGCATATACTTTTACCTACTAAATTGATTTGCTGATGTTCTTCTGCAAGCCACACTTTTTCATTGAAGAGCCACATGTGGCTCCCAAGCTGCAGTTTGGCCACACCTTGTTTATATTATTGAGTGTGATTAATGTATATAGTTATTTAATATAGTCAATGTTAAGTACATTATTGCTTTTCTCTACTTTATTTCCTTTCTATGTAACTACTCACCTCTAACTAAACATTGTATCTGTTTTCAAAGTATCACAGCTTCTATACCCTACCTTAATAGAAGGGATATATCCGTATCTTCAAGGAAAGGCAGGTTGATTTGTTTGGCTATTCGATGGTGAGTCATTGTATGTTTTATGAGTAACTTTGTTACATCAAGATGCTTGTATTAAATTGATATATTATTGCAGCTGAGATTTTTGGATACTTGTATTCATAAGAATGAGCCTTCATGAGTTCTGACATTTTAGTCTCATGGAGAGGAAATTCTGTAAATTTATAAACAAATTGGATACGTTTTGCAAAAAGGTTTCTGACTTGAACAGTCCTTTAAAGAAGCCTAGCTATCCTTTACATGATGAAAGTTTACAGTACAGCAAACTACCTTGGGAAACAAACTCTGAAAGATAAAGCATTTTTGTGTGATGTAAAGAATTGTAGCAATTTTTGTAAAGCAAAAATGTCTTTATTTTAATAAATCAAAGATCTATAAAATCATTTCTGCAAATTTTTGCTGTTTCCAGACACAGCCTTCAAAACCACACAGGGTGTTTAGAAAGCGGACTCCACAGTGTCATGATGAAGTCTACCAATACGTATTTAAAATGCAAATATATACTTCATTGCTCATTATATTCTAGTGGAGGGGAATCAGGTACTAAATTTTTGTGTGTTGATTAATGACTTCCCAAATCTTTTAAATTTGTCATTAATCATAAATGTAAACTGTTGCATGAAACTCCATTGCTCACGAAAGATATAATACTGACAAACCTGAAAACAAGAATCTTCTAAGTGCAGAACTGGTGACAGCAGCGAAAGCTCCACACACTGCATGAAATCCTGATTCCATTGAGGTCAATGGAAATTTTGCCATTAACTTCAGTGGAGCTGGGATTTTACTTCAAATAGCTTAACACTGACCTGAAGGCAGAGAGTGTAACAATGAGGAAGATAGTTTCTCTGGCCCATCCAGCCCTTCTGCAAGTCTGCCACTTGAGCTGACATGGAACTTTTGTGCATTGGGAATGAGACTGAGATGACCAAACTCAGACAGACCACTGATCGATCATTAAATAATCCAAACTTTCAGGCCAAGTCTATGCTACTAATTTTTTCTTCTGGTATAGCTGTGTCAGCCAGGAGCGTGAAAAAAAACCATGCCCCTAACTGACAGTTATTTCCACAACCTCTGTTGTATAGATGCAATTTATACCAGTAACAGAGTCCTATTGCCAGTATACTTTGTCTTCTCAGGAGATGGTTCAACTATATCAACACAAAGAGATCTTGGACTTCTACCCTGTGTATTGCATCTTTACTAGGCAGTGTTGCAGATATAGTTATATTGGCAAAGCCTGTGTAGTGTAGACTGCAGTCATTACAAAGCCAGGCTGGATTCCAGCTAGTAACACAGATGTAAAAAGTCTTTATATCCCAATATCCAAGTCACCTAATACACCAGAAAGTTACCCATGATAAAACAGAGCTTGAATACACAGGAGTACAGTGACACCATGCTTGGCTATGATCTTTAACAATGTTTTTAAAGAAAAAGCATGTTTTTGTAAAGGACCAGATAATGTGGGTGTTTGCTGGTTAAAAAAAACAGGGAATTTTCTCTATCCCATTTCTCCTTTGTGCAGCCCATACAAGGGACAATTGCAGTCACTCACTGGTCACACCATAGCAATGCTCCCCTCCATAAATAGCAAGTGGAATTTGAACAGCAGATAGAATCAATTAAATGCCATTAGGAGGTGGAGGTGTATGCTAAAGAGTTCCTCCCCAAATTTCCATAGGTGAATGTGGCTTCACTCTTTTCCTTACTAGCAGTTATATCCATATGGCAGAAGATAGGTTAATAAAGAAGAGCTAGATTGGAAATTTCACACCTCTTCAACACAAATAGTTTGAATGCTGTACTCAAGAAAGCAATAGCGTAATTGTCATTATTGCAATGTCAGAAATTCTAAACTTAATCATCAAGTGACATTTTAAGATTACTTTTGAAAAGATCTTAGGCAAAGCTTCCACCTGCTTGAAAGTCGAATTGTTAATTCTCTTGCTTTCTATCAAGTGGCCCAGAACATGCATAAGAATTGGAAAAAGAAAGCACTTATTAAAATAACATCTAGAATTACAATACAGTATAATCCTCTCATACATAAGGTGAAGAGCAGACACAGTGAATGTAGTTGCCTGAAAAAAACCAACTGCATTGAGCTGTTCTTGAATTAAAGGTGGTCTTACTTGGGTTTGACATATATAAGCACTTAGATACATATTTTAACCTACCATACTTTGCATTGAAGTAACAGTCTACTGTATTTTAATAAGTACTTGAAGAGCAGCTGTGTAATTAAGACTTGTACTTATTTCTGAGAGACATGCTTCATTAGGGACAATAAGCTATAGCACAATATGTAATACACAGAACCTCCCTAAACAAATGCAAGTATTGTATGTCATGCAAATCTTTGTTCATACTGTGATGTTCAAAAGTTGAAGAACATCATTCTTAACTCCACATGTTGCAAGCTATGAAAAAGAAATGGTGCAAGAGTATATTATATATGACAAAAAGAGGTATTCTAGAATTTACTTGAATGACCTGCAAAAATAAACACAAAAATGGCTGTACTAGGTCAGACTAATAGTCCCTCTAGCTCAGTGGCCAATGCCAGATGCTTCAGATGGAATAAATGGAAGAAAGCAACTATCACATGATCCATCCTCTCATTTAGTCCCAGCAACTGAGAGTCAGAGCCTTAGAGACATCCAGTGCAGTGGTTTTCACATTGGAATATGTGGGCTTTTGTCAAAGGGTATGTGAGCAAAAATCCTGTAATGGCAAAGAAATCATTTCATAGTAGGACTTGGCAATCTAATCATAGGTATATTATGTGCCTATGTCAGATGGGGGTATATGATAGATTACATTATCTGGAAAGGGGTATGCCGCCTAAAACGGGTGAACAAAATTGGTTCAAAACCAGGCACCAGCAATTTTATTTTTGGTTGCCAGAAAGCACTCTTCCATCACATTTCTGCAGCAGAACTAGACAACAGGCTACCATAACTGATTGCCATGGTTGCCATACATTTGTCAAGGCCTGGCTAAAAAGTTAGAAGAGCACCCTAATCCTGAGCATGAGGTTGCATCCCTGACCAAGCTGGCAAATGACCATTGATGCATTTGACTGAGTACTCATTGACACTGAATTGCCTTTGTAGGTGTGAAAGGTGGACTTTTCCACTTGAATTTTGCTATGGCGAAACTCCAGCCTGGCTTATGGAATGTAGCTTGTTAGGCCTCTAATTGGGAAAAGAAATAATTATGTGGTGTTATCTTCCAAGGTCAGAAAACCGCAGACAGTAACACTTTTTAAAGAAAACTAACTGCAAGTAACCCCAGACCAGTTCAAACCGAACCGTGGAAAGTGATAAGAGACACCTGCAGAGCCCATGAGCTCATGAGAAAGATCTACTGACCAAGGTCAGTAAGTTTCCATGCCAGCAAGCAATACGTTAATTTTTGAGGTCTCAGCCATAAAGCTGGGGTTCTGGTCTAGGCACATTGGAGAAGCGATAGGTCAGCAGCCTGTCGTGTTGCCAGGGAATTTGCCCACCCCCTAGGCATCTCCTCACTCTTCACAAGGAAGAGTGTTAAACCCCTTGACTGATCACCAAGGGATCCTGCAGTTTTTTTTTTCTTTTGCAAGATTTTTTTTTTTCCTTTTTCTTTTTGATTTCTTTAATTTTCACCTGTTCACCCTGGAGTGGGAGGTGGGTCGTAGCCCTCAGGCATTCTGAAGGGGGTGGCAGGGGGTGTTCAACCGCTGCAGCTGGTCACAGTGGGCTCTGGATTTTAAGGCCACAGGCAAGAACCACGAGGCTGCCTGTTGACTGAGCTGTTTTAACACCGGGCTGTTCTATCACATTTTACTATCTCTCTCTTTCTCAAGGAAAGAAATCTGCTATGTGTCACTCCGGAAATAACATTCAGATGTGGTAAATGTAACCTGGTCAAATTTGGGATTTAAATTGGTAAATGCTTGCTCTGTGTGTGTGTGTGTGTGTGTGTGTGTGTGTGTGTGTGTGTGTGTGTGTGTGTGTGTGTGTGTGTGTGTGTGTGTGTGTGTGTGTGTGTGT